>BQNB010061768.1:3880-36352 GCA_026074375.1 Tanacetum coccineum
GACATAGATGAGATTGAGACCATCAACATAGAACTGGAACATAAGGTGACAAAACTTATTGCTAAGAATGAGCATTTGAAACAAAATTATAAATAATTCTATGATTTGATTAAACCATCACGTGTTCAGGCTAAAGAACATGCTGAATCGCTGTTCAATCAATTAAATCAAAAGTATGTTGAAATTACTAATTTAAATGCCCAACTCCAGGAAAAGGTTCTTGTCATAACAGCATTAAAAATGATCTTAGGAAATTTAAAGGAAAAGACATAAATTTAACAATGCTGCTCAAGTGTCCAATGATACCACTATTGCTCCAAGAATGTATAAGCTTGACCCAGTAACTTTGGCTCTTAAGGACAAGAATAATAAGGAAAGTCACATATACTACCTTAAGCACAATATAGAACAAGCTGCTATTCTTAGGGAGATAGTTGAACAAGCTAACTCACTAAACCCTTTAGATAGTTTATCTTACTCTGCCGGTAAGTATGTTAAGCTGATTCAAGAGTTGCTAGGATATGTTAGAGATACTTTCCCTGATATTCACAAACCTAGTGGGAAATTAGTTATTGTCACGCCTATCAATAAAAAGAAACTAGTTAGTTTTGCTAAACTCGTCATATCATTAAGCACATCCCAAACAAAGACCAAACAGACCACTAACAATTATGTGTCAACTTCTATAGGAGTAAGTCGGTCTACTAAATCTAGCAGGTCAAAGTCTACAGAAAATACAAAGAATGATAGGATCCTGCAAATTTCAAGTAGTACCCAGAAGAAGAATAAAGTAGAAGACCACTCTAGGATAGTTAAGTCTAGGTTGAATAAATCGAATTGTGTAGTTGAACCATCTGGAAATGCAAATGTGCAACATTCTAAATTAAATACAAATTCTGAGCTAATGTGCATTAAATGTAATAGTTCTATGTTTGATGCTAGACATGAATTGTGCTTTCTTGAATTTGTTTCTGATATGAATGCGAGTTCCAAATCTAAGTCTGTTAAGAAATCTAAAAAGAAAGAAGAATGAAAACCTACAGGAGAAGTTATAACAACCCACAATTTTCATCAATGTAATTATCCATCTATTAAATTAGATGCAATTTTCATCAATGTAATATCTACTTATTAAATTAAGTACAACCATCTTTACGGGAAATTTTTTGCTTTATTTCATGTCAACTATGTAACGTAACTTACATAGCAAACTAAACGAGCTCACGCAACAACCAATGCCAACTATATCTATGTTTATATCATGTAAACATCCTAATATGTCAAGTCTATGTTCTAATATCATTTTTACCAAATACGTTATCCATTTAACATACTTTTCAAAACGTTATTTCAAAACAAGCATTAAACATTAACGTTTATATCAAAACCCTAATTATATGTAATGTTTACATATAAAATAAATGTACAAGCTATCAAGGCATGTGTACAAGTGTACAATGCATAACTTTTGAATATTAATTCCCTCCTAAACCTTGGTACAACTCTCTAAAGCTCAAAGTACAATTCGACTATGCATAGAATTTAAATAAGCTCATTTCCCCTCCATTTTTATTCTAGATTTCGTGCAAGCTCTTAGGCATAAGTTACAAACACTTAATGCTCAACATATAAACCCTAAACTATCCTAAACCCTAATCCTAACTCGAATTTAAACCAAAAACCCTAACTCGAAAACCCTAGCAAACCCGTTACACCCTTAAACTAGTTTATAGTTTTTAAAAATCTGATCCTTTGATAAAACATAGGATCTAGGAAAACTCAATAGGCTTTGGGTATTAAGTAAAAATACTAGGTTGTAGCCCTATGTCTTGTGATCATTTTGCCGGTTGACTCAACCCGATTCGATGTTAGATGAATTAGTTACAGCCGAAATGGCAAAAGTGCGCAGATTCTGCACACCTGTAGTAAATGGTTGTTATCTCTAAATTTTTGTATAGTGACCCCCTAAATATGTAAAACTAAAAGTTGTAGAGGACTCACATATTTAACCATGCTCACTGGTTTGAGCTTAATTGGAATTACGGTTTGTAAATGACAACCATTTTACCAGGACCGATGTTGGCTGTCCAAAAACAGCCATGAACTCGCCACCCATAAACTACTTCTAAACCTAATTCTAAGCAAGCTAGCACCTCAAGCACCATAACCTCACCACCACCTTCAGCACCTTGTCATCAACCAAGTACCCTACCACCTTCATCACCACCCTTGTGCACCAAGAAAACTTCTCCTTGTCACCTCCGTTGATTTTTGAACCAACACCACCTCCTACACCTTGCATAGCTACTTCCCTAGCCCTCCTTAGTCACCAGTGACAGCCCTTGGCCACCACACCAAGTTTACTTGGTGCCTACTTCAAGAAAACTTGGCCATTACTCCTTTCCTACCATTATATATAGACGCATATATACATACATACTCTTCAATTCATCTCTAAAACTCAACACACACTCAAATGAAGCTCTAAACAAGTCTAAGCCAAGCCCTAGCAGAAGTATAAGAAGATACCAAGCCCTTAGAAGCCAAGAATAAAGTTTGTAAGTCATTCCATTTGTTCTATAAGCTCTTGCTTTGTTTTAGATCTTTCATTAGCTTTATTAGATCATGTGTAAGTCCTTTGTTCAAGCCTTGAACCAACAAAACCATACAGTTTGGTTTTCCTAAACCAAACGTACCCATTTTGGTATTTCATGTACACAAGCTCTTTCTATAAGCTATAAGCTAGTAAACTTAACTTATTTTAGCTTATTCTAATAAGCTATAACCTGCAAAATTTATTTCTAAATCAAAAATATCAATATTATGGTTTTTAGACTAAATTCGCAAATGTTTTCATGCAAAGGGGTATATATTGTAAATTCTTGAAACTTATAACTAAAGGGGCTGAAATTGTAATTAACCTAAAGTTTAAATCACAAGGGCTTGTTTTACCATTCTTTAAGGTTAAGGGTTTAAAGATTTTAAAAGTTATATTAAAGTGATTAACTTTGTAAACATATATAAACCAAGGGTATATATTGTCATTTTGCATTCTTAAAGGTATAAAATGTAATATTTTTATAAATTATAAAAATATATTTAAATATTATAAGACTCGACTTTATTAAAACCCGACACATTTGTCGTTATCATTCACCGATCGAAACGTTATAAAACAATTATGTTATAAATATAACATAATTTATCATCCGCTAGCTTTTGAAGAAACCTAAAATGATAAAATCTTATCATTTAATCTATAACGTATCACGTTACTAGGGAGTTTCATGTGAGGGGTTTCATTTGGGTAGACTTTTTGACGAGTTGCTGGATTTACGATTTAAAGTGTCCTAGCTCCTCAAACGTTTACTACATGACCTCTGAATTATGATAGCCCGAACAGTGATACGATGTTTTCACAAGATAACAAACCGTTAAACTTTATAAAATAAAGTTTGCAATCAAACTAAGACTTGACATATTACCTCAGGTTGCGTGACGAGGCCGTTTACTCTCATTTGAATTAAATTTCAAATCAATCAACTACCTTATCAAGGTGAGTTCATAGTCCCACTTTTACATGTTTTCTAAACTCCGTGGGGAGATACATGCTATAAACCATGAACATAAGTGTTTTCAACTGTATGCTATCCTGATGTATTATTGCCTAAGTACCTTTATTTCCCATAAGGCCCCACTATCATGAACCGTTAATTACTTGTAACCGAACGTACTGGTTGAGTAAGCGCGAATGACGTGAATAGATCTATTGGGACTGAACTTTCCCGTCCGGGTAGGTAACAACGCACTACCATGTCAAACGGACTCATTTCATTTGAGTAACTTCGGATGTTTGGCAAAGCACCTGCTCGGGGCAACAACTTATGAATAACATTTACTTAAGGCTTCGGTGTCATGAGCTTAGTGCAATAATATAATATTGTTTTTCCCATGATAATTGTATTCGTTGCAATTATTACACTTTCAATAACTTGTATTCAACTATTACATTACAAACACTGTGAATTTCACTCAACCGTTGTGTTGACCCTTTTAGCATGTTTATCTCAGGTAATTGAGCAAACTATGGCACGGAGTGGCATTGGACTTGAGGACGTCCAAACCTGTTATCATTCAACTTTATGTTTTGAAATGTATTTTGGGACCTCCGTTTGTAAAAACTCTGATGAATAATGAATGATAACTTATCTTTTAAAAACGTCTCTTTTGAGTCGTTTTCTATTATTGTGACTATGATTCATGAAGTAATACCCCAAATTAGCTTCCGCTGCTATATGTCAAATATCGGGGTGTTACAGATTGGTATCAAGAGCCGCGGTTATAGAGAACAAGGTTGAAACCTTAACTATAACTACTTTTTCTATCCAAGAAAGTCCTCCGTGCCACTGCATTTCCCGAATAGTATGTAAATGATACATAACTATTATACTATTATATAAATAACTTATGTTATTTTCCACTGGGTTGTTACACAGTTATGTCTACTTCCGACTATATCTACCCTATTATCGCCCCATATGATGTCGATGTTAAGGATGCCTTTTCCTCTACAAACACTCCTGACTATACTCCGGCTTCACCGGACTATTCCTCAGCATCACCGGGAAATACCTCTCTTAATCCTTCAGATGATTTATCTAAGTATCATTTGGCCTCGTTAGCCATCTAACCTTTCCACGATGATCCATATATGAAGGTTATGCAAGCATATAATGCTACTACTAATGAATCACCTATTCTGTTGGGTACCGGGGGATGGTAAGCCGTTGTGTTGAAGATTGGTATTTGGGTTATACACGTGGTTGAGTGGCTTTATTGTACTTTTGATAGATCCATCGAAGGGTCCAGGAAGTGTGTTTTCTCGCTTGTAGTCTGGGAAATCAAAGCTTCCTGCGCCTCAGGTAAAGAGATCACCGTAAGTAGCGGGGCGTGTAGGTGTATTTGATGGGTATAGGTCGGTGAGGGAAAGTGTCTTCTAATTCCCAAGCTCACCGGGAAACACCACTTCTGACCCTTTAGAGGATCTATCTAAGGATCTTTTAGCCTCGCTAACTATCTCACCTTTCCATGATGATCTATATATGAAGGTCATGCAAGCATATAATGCTACTAGTAATGAATCACCTATTCCACCACCACGAGCTCCTATTGCTCCACCAACTGTTTTACCTCCATCTCCAGTGTTACCATCATCACCACTATTTGATCCCTGAGATTTCTTTCTTCCTGAAGAGATTTTGCCACCTCAGAAACGAACCCGTTTCCTATCATCCTCCTCTACTGATTCTTCTGCCCTACCTCAAGTATTTAAGATTGGAGAGAGTTCTCATAAGACGCATCTGGAGCGCCATAAGGAATAGATCAAGTACAATTTTGAAATCACATAGAAACTCCCTCTTGAGCGCATTGAGACATGGAAATACGAAGGACGGTCATGGTAAAGGTCGATTAATCATATAGCGAGATTTTTGATCACTAGAAACCGAACCTTCAAGAACCCGTACCCAAATTGCTGATTTACAACGAAAGGCAAATGGGGCATGATGACGAGATTTGTTCTTGCTCGCTGTCAAGACTTCTACCTAGAGATACACATGAGGAAATCCAGGGTTCGCCACCGATCAGATAAAGAGCTTCTGGACAAGATCCGTGAACTCAAGGAACTTAAGGTAGGACCACCAACTACTAGACTAGATCTTTCATTTACAATTTTGTTTTAGAATCCAACCACAAGAGGTGTGCATAAAAACGACGACTTATCAAATTTTAACTATGTAAAATAAATGTAGACAAGTTTTTATTACTTAATATAGTGTGATTACATTATACCATCGCGTTTTATGATACCGATTTATGTATGTCGTGGTTGTCTATCCTATTAAGATCTGTAGTGTGATGTATCATATCTTTATGTATCTAGGTTACTATGGCTCTCTTACCACCCGGTTTTCTCAAACCTTTGGAAATTAATTCCCAAAAGGTCATGTGACCTTCCACTAAGATGGGAGGACAAATAGGACATTGACACGTGGCGGAGCCAATTGAAATTACTCAAAAAATTCATTTCCAATTACAACAATGAGATCACACGGATGAAAAACACTGCTTACAAATGAAGCATTCTAAATGGACACATGGCACACTTCCAACGGCTGGATCTTCTTTACACCATACTCGATCCAAAGGAGCATAAAAGATGGCCAATGATTGGCTCATTATGACACCAATGATTAGAAGAAATTTACAATTTCTTCCCTCTTGTGGCTATAAATAGCAACTCGCCCCTTCATTATTGAGGAGTTAGTTAGTTAGCTTTAGGAGTAGATTAGTGTAGTTAGCTTATTTCATTTTTTCCAGCTTATTTAGTTTTAGATTAGATTATTTTTACTACTTATTGTAACAACTGGTCAGCTTATTGAGGATATTGTATGAGATTTTGTTTTAAGTTTATTGAAGATTAAGGTTTGTTTATAAAGTGCTTATCACTTTCCGATTTATTCCTTCTTATCGAAGTGCTTAATTTCTATTTTGATTGTCACTTTCTTAGCTTATATCAACTCAAAATAAGCATTTGCTTATTTTCGGGCTTAGTTCCTTTCATTCAGAAATTGGATAAGCTTTCTAAGAGCTCTTTCGATTTGCTTATTAGTAGTTATAGTATTCGATTTCTTATTTCATTAAGTTAACTTAGATTTGCTACTCTTATTGCTTATTTGGTTTTAGTTCGATTAGATATACTCTCGCTTAAGTTTATTTATTTATTTTTTTTTATTTTTTTTTGTGCTTTTTAGTTGCTAGTGGATTAATCTACTTCATATGCCTAGTTGTTGTTATAATGGATTAGGAGCTTATTGCATAAGTTACATATTGTTCGAATCTTATTATTTTTCAATCTAACTTGTAGTTGGTTTTTAGGATTCGCTGTTTTGATTAGTTGGGATTCGTTTGAATTGTAGAAGTTAAATTGGACTTACGCATGTTAGTAGAATAATCATTTGGGCCTTTTCTTTGGTTTATATTGGTACACTTTTGGTTAAATCAAATCTTGGATTTTTGTTTGGATATGTGGTTTAATTAGTTAAATTTTGGCCTTGCGTATGATTATTGGTTGGGCCAAGTGGTGTATGAATGCAAACGTATAATATTATTATAATTGTTAGTAGTTAACAGTTTGTGTTTTTGTTTGTGATTTTTTGGTACCGGTCAACTCATGGACGAGGAGTTTAAGGAGGTTTATTTAGTAGATATAATTTAATTATTTTATTTAGCTAATAAACCGGGGGTGGTTATCGTTTAATGTGGGTTCTCCAATTGGTTCCATTTTTTATCATTTTTCAATTAATTAGTGTAGATTTATTTTTTCATTTTATAAAATGTTTGTTTTTTGAAATTTGCCATGCATAGTGAGTAGTTTAATTAGTGCTTGTTAAGTGATTTAGTGATTTGGGAATTAAGTGTGGATTTGAAAAAAGATTTAATTAATAAATAATATTCGATTATTTAGATTTATAGTTTGAATGTTTCAAAGGGCAAAGAACGGAGAAATTAGTCAAACCTATTCATCTAGTAATAATATCTTTTTTCTAAGGAGTTTAGTTTGTTATTAAACCTTAATTCACACTTGACTGAAATTTTCACGTCCACGTAGCCAAGCAATATTTGTCATTTATATCTTGTAGATCAATTTTGTATATCTTGGTAGTTTTGAAATCTTGTAATTATTTTTAGTTTATATTTTTTGTATAAAAAATAGTTTAATACCAAAACTAAAAAACTTGATGACAATCAAGCTCAGATTTATTTAACATCTTGAACGTAGTTTACTTTCACTCTCACCGAGGAAAACGATTAACACCGTGGTTGATTAATTTTATTCTTCTCCTAAGTATAAATTTGTTATGATACTTTGCTTAGTATACATATATGTAAATTTATTTTTATATTTTATTTGTTTTCTATTTTTGAGGGTTTATTTGAATAAACTTTATTTGATAAACGCGTGTAAAAAATGACCAACATCATCTGTCTTATTCTGGTCTTAATGAATTCAAAGGGTATGGTCCTGAGAATAATAAGCAAGAGTCTAACATAGTTTGTGATAAGAAATCAGATGATTCTAAGGAAAATTCTGATAACTCTTTGGTAAAGGAACAAGTGTCAAAAGATACAAGTAGCTTTATTGAGTCTTCTCTTAATGTTGATAAAGAAACTGTTTTTCTTGTTGATAAAAAGGTAGAGTCTGTAAACCCTAGTACTAGTGAAGAGTACTGGTATTATTGATCTAATAATATTGAAGCGTTTGATTATATCTTTGTTTATCCATGATTACTGTTTTATTCATAATACTTCTAGGTATTAAGGTGTAGATTCCGCATACACTTTAGTATACATACAAAGTTTCTACAACAAGTTATTTTAGATTTATCCAAGGTAATTTAACCTTAGAAAACCTAAGGAATCAATCTAGGATTGGGATCAACATCCATGACCTCGCCCTTATGTCACCAAGCAGCCTAGCAAGCACCTCCATCACCTCCTTGCTAATATACTTGGCCACCAAGGTGGTTTGTCACCTCCTTGTTGTCTCACTTTAGCCGTGGCCTCCAAACACCCCTCCACAACTCATATCTAGTTTCTAGCTTATATTACTCACCCTCCTAGCCCTCAATACTCACTACTCTAGCCCTAGATATCTTACACCAAGTAAACTTGGGCATTAAGGGTCTTTTCACCCTATAAATACACGAACCAAGCAACCCTTTCAAATCATCCCTCAAAACTCATCTCACACACTCAAATGGAGTTCTAACCATTCCCTAGCAGCAATAGAAGATCAAGAGAAGTCCCTAAGCTCAGAATAGAAGCCAAGAAGCAAGAAAAACGAAGTCTTGAAGCCATTTCTAGGCGTACGAGTCATAAAAACCCATTTCGACCCATTTTAGCTCAAGTAAGCCTAAGATCTTGTTCCATAAGCTTATATTCTGTATTAGAATGTTCATAATACTCTTAAGATCATATATGAACTCTTGTTTGAAGCTTTGAATCCTCAAACCCATGTGTTTTTTATTAAAACCCTAAAAACGACCCGTTTTGATTTTCTAGCTAACGAATCCTTTTTCTAAACTTTTGTTACGTTAGAACATCTTATTTTAGCTTATTCTAATAAGCTATAACCTGCAAATATCATTTGGAATCTTAAAATAAGCTTGCATGGCTTTTTGGACTTGTTTTGCAAATATTTCCATGCATAGGGGTATATATCGTAACTTTCTGAAATTTATAACTAAAGGGGCTGAAAATGTCATTATTCTAAAGTTATAACTATAAGGACCTATTTTGCCAAGTTTCAAAGTTAAAGGTTTAAATTATATATACTTTATATATAAAGGACTAAAGTTGTAAAAGTTTATAAACCAAGGGTATATATTGCCAATTTTGCAAACTTAAAAATATAAAATATAATATTTTTATATAAATTATAAAAATATATATTAATATTATAAAACTCGATTTTATTAAAACCCGACACATTTATCGTTATTAATCATAAATCGACGCATTATTTCGTTATATATTTAACATAATTTATCATCAACTAACTTTTGAAGAAACTTAAAATCTTATCGTATCACGTTACTAGGGAATTTCATGTGAGGGGTTCCATTTGGGTATTTGTTTTGACGAGTTTGCTGGGTTTACGATTTAAAGTGCCCTGGCTCCTCAAACGATACTACATGGCCTCTGGATTATGATAGCCCGAACAGCGATACAATATTTCCATAATTTAATAAATCAAAGATATACGTTAAACTTTATGAAGTTTTGAAACATAAACAATCACACTAAGACTTGACATATCACCCCAAGTTGCGTGACGAAGCCGTTACTTTCACTTGATATACTTTTGCCATCAATCAAATTTCCCTATACTGTTAAGGTGAGTTCATAGCCTCGCATTTAACTCTTTTAAATGTTTCATAAACCCGCGAGGTGGATACATGCTTTAAACCATGAATACAAGTGTTTTCTAAATGTATGCTATCCTGATATATTATTACATCTGTTGTCTAAGTCCCTTTATGCCAAAAGACCCCCACCATCATGGACCATTAATTACTTGCATTACGAGTGAACGCGAATATTGTGAATAGGCCTATTGGACTTGACGACTCCCATTTGTGTTAGCCGGATAGGTAACCAAACGCACTATATTTGAAACTTATAGGTATATGGCAATTACCTACTCGGGGGCCATTATCTTTATATATATCATTATTGATATATACACACAAGTCAGTTTGAGTGCCATGAGCTTAGACGTAATAATATTGTTTTCCATAATAATTGTACTCATTGCAATTATAACACTTATGGGTGTATAACAACGTAACTCACTCTTATGATGACTTGTATTCACACTATTTATTATAAACCTATGAATTTTACTCAACCATTGTGTTGACTTTTTTTAGCAGGTTTATCTCAGGTAACTGAACATTTTATGGCATGGACTTGAAGATGGCTAAACTGTTATCATTCAAACTTTATGTTTTCATGTAGATTTTGGGACCTCTGTTTGTAAAAACTCTAATGAAATAATGAATGATAACTTATCTTTTAAAGAAGTCTCTTTTGAGTCGCTTTCTATGATTATAATTGTTGTACTATGAAATAATACCACAGATTAGCTTCCGCTGCTATATGTCAAAAATAGGGGTGTTATATCTTTAACGTGTGATATCTCACTCATATGACATCGGACTTGAGTGATTCAAAAACTTTATTAAAAGATTGACATAAAGTCCTCAACTTTTATGTTTTACAAATTTTCTAATTTCAATTTAATATTGGTTAAATTTATGGTTCAAAACGCAATAAAACACAATGCGTACATTTTGTACGTAATTAACAAATTAAAAAATTGCCTTTTTAATCTTACAATAATAAAATGATTAATGGTGCATTGTTGTATAAAAATTAGTGCATTTAACTGAATTTTAACACTAAAAATCTAGGCTAGACATTTAAGCAAACACCTTGAGTGCAACAAGTGTGCAATAAATATGACTAAAACGTCATCTTTAACGTGTGGTATCTCACTCATATAATATCGGATTCGAGTGATTCAAGTTTCTGGGTAAAGAGTGAGCCAAACTCAACAAATTTTTTGTTTGAACTTTATCATGATTCGGCCTTTAAGTTCGACAAAAGTAGTACCGAAGATGTCGAAAATTTCAAGAAAATCATGACAAACTTAAAATCTAAAAAAAAGTTTCAATTTATATATCAAAACGCATACCAAATTGAAGTGAATTAAATTTTGTCGTTTGAAAGTTATTACAATTTGAAGTTCGAAACCAAAAAATGGGCAAAAAGACAAAATTGCCCATGGTCAATTTAAGAAAATAAACAACGGTTGTTGTTTTAATCTTGTCACTTTTCACACGATCACAACATGTTTTACGAGGGTCGTGTAACAGAAAAGACTTGTCCTAAATGGGCGACCAACCTTTTTGTCGACCCTCTATTACAAACAGGCTAAAAAAACTACTCCACCAGTCCAAGATTTATTGATGTTAGAGGTGGCAAATCTTGCTCATATGGTAATTCATTAGCTCTTTTGGACACTTTATTTAAAGTTAGGGGGCACTTTTTTGCCCATTAATTATTATTGGTGGGCGCTTATGGGCTGTAAAACATTAAATGGGCGCTTATGGGCATATGTAAAACACTAAATGGGCTACTGGGCGGATCTTCTATATTTAAAAGTTCTTTTTGCCCATCACTTTTTTCAGCTTTCAAGCGCGTATTATTATCTTTGATTTATATGCTTTTGTACGTTTTCTTACGTTTCGTCTGGTTTTTATGTTTCCGTTCGTTTTTTACGTTAGCGTCGTTTTTATGTTTTCGTCCGTTTTTTTACAATTTCGTCTGGTTTTTTACGTCTTCGACTAATTTTTTACTATTTCGTCCGTTTTTAACGTTTTCGCCCATCTTTTTAGGTTTTCGTATGTTTTTTATGATTTGGTCTTGTTTTTTTATGTTTTCGTCCGTTTTTAAACGTTTTCGGCCGTTTTTACGTTTTCGTCCGTTTTTTACGTTTTCACTCGTTTTTTTACGTTTTCGCCTGTTTTTTTTATGTTTTCGTCCGTTTTTTACGATTTCGTATTGTTTTTTACGTTTTCGCCCGTTTTTACGTTTTAGTCATTTTTTTACGTTTTCGTCCGTTTTTTACGTTTTCGTCGGTTTTTTACGATTTCGTCTGGTTTTTTACGATTTCGTCTTGTCTTTTATGATTTCATCTAGTCATTTACGATTTCATCTAGTCTTTTACGTTTTCGTCCGTTTTTTTACTTTTTCGTCTGCTTTTTACGTTTTCGTCCGTTTTTTACGTTTAATTTTTTTTACGTTTTCGTGCGTTTTTTACTATTTCGTCCGTTTTTTTACTTTTTTCGTCCGTTCCTTATGTTTTCGTACGTTTCGTCTGTTTTTTACATTTTCGTCCGATTTTGTCCAATTTTGTACGTTTTCGTCGGTTATTTTTCGTTTTCGTCTTTTCATACTTTCTTTCTGTTTTTTTTTAATGTTTTCGTACTTTTTTATGCTGTTCTTTTTTGCGTATGCTAAAAAATATCGACGAAATCCTAAGAAAACGCACGAAAAAGTAAAAAAACCGAACGTACGAAAACGTAAGAAAATGTTAGAAAAAGGACGAAACTTACGAAAGTTGACGAAAAAGGGCGAAAAAGTAAAAAAGACGGACGAAAACGTAAAAGAAATAAGACGAAAACGTAAAAAAAAAGACGAAAACGTATAAAAACGAACTAGGAAAGAAAAAAAAAGAAAAAAAAAAAAAAAATTAACAAAAAAATAAAAAAAAAAGAAAAGAAAAAAAAGAAAATAAAAAAAAAGGAAAAAAAAAAAGAAAAAAAAAAGAAAAAAAAAAAAAAAATAAATAAAAAAAAAAAAAAAAAAAAAAACGAAAACGTAAAAAAAAAGACGAAAACGTATAAAAACGAACGAAATCGTACGAAAAGGGCGAAAACATATCCCCCACGTCGATGACTTCTCCCCTCCAACCATGTTTCCTTTTGTTTTGTTGTCGAATAAATTATTTTTATTCTAAAAGGGCGAAAAATATATATATATCCTAAAGCTATATTAGAAATAGGGTTAATTGCCTAAAAATTTATTATACTTATCACTTTTTGTCATTGTATGTAGACTACTATTTTTTTTGTCATTGTGTCGCTCAACTTTTGAATTCGTGCTATTGTGTGTATTCTGCGACTATTTCTGCATGGAAAATGACCATTTTACCCTTCAACTTTTGAAAAAAGTGGTCACAAAATACACACAATAGCACGAATTTAAAAGTTTAACGATACAATGGCAAAAAAATAGTTGTCTACATACAATGACAAAAAGTGGCAAGTATAGTACATTTTTAAGCAATTAACCCTTATAAATACGGATCCCCTCCTATCTTATCTTTATTTACTCGTAACGATCGCTGAAGCCTCGATCGTAAACCATAAATCTACAGGTAAAAAATTTATGTTTTAATCTCGTCACAGCTCACATAGTTTACATTGTTATTGCTATTTATTTATTTATTTATTGATGATATATATGGGGTGGTTTGTTAAACATATACCGAAATTTCATAAATTCAAAAACCCTCTATAAGCTTAAACAAGCACTCCCAACCTAACATAATTAAAAAAAAAACCTAAACACTAGAGAAATATGGCGATCCCCTAATATCTTAAATTCTTGTTATAATCTTTGCAATTCTGTTAACCTACTCTTGTTTTGAATTAATTCTAGTTAATCACGTAGGTCTATACACTTTTTATCATAAAGGTTTTGTTTGATTCTTGCCGACGCTTGTTGGGTGGAATCTAACCGACCTTTGTTTTATAAATTTGCTTAGTTGCCTTGTGATTTAATTGTATTAATTTAACACTTAGAGATCTGGTTGGTGCTTGCAACGATTGTAACTTTTCTTTAGGGTATCGTCATATTTTATTATTAGATGATTTTGCTCTATTCTTGTGCTTTATCTTGATTCCTTAGTCTATGCTGAGGGTTTCGATCGGGATTGACGTGGATCTCAAAGTTACTTGCTATCGTTCTTCTTGTTTTATTAGTTTAAGGTTTTTTAGGGTTTTTTTTGTTTGATTTGATTTGGTTCTGCTATTATGGAGCATCGTAAGGATGTTAACTGTTAAGGATGATGGAAGTCCAAAGGTGAGTAACTCGTCTCCTTTGGTCTCTCTTACTGCTACTATTAACATGCCCCGAGGGCTGTGTAATGTTGATGTTGCTGCCACTTTTAGAGTTTCATTAACAATTGTTGGTGACTTGCACTTGTTAATTAAGAGTATTGATGCTGGTAAACATAATGAGTTATTATCCGGGATGACTAATGATGAACGTATGTAAATCATGGATGCATTAGATACCATATGTAATTCAATTCAGGCTGATAATACTAATGCTGATGTGATCCCTTGTAAGGTTTCGCATGTAGATGATTCAACAAATCTTGATATTGATGAATCCACAATACCTAATGACCCTATTGTTCAGTCTGTGGACATCAATACCAAGTCAATATCCTATGTTGGAGCTGCGAGTGCTAGTGCTAAGGATCAACCAAAAGTTAATTCTAACTTTCGACACTTGGTGACTGATCCCGTTTTTGATGGTGTTAATATCTTTATTCCCCATAAAGTTGTCGAAAAGGTTAGTACTCGTTTTGAACACACTTTATATGATTACTTTATTGGAAAGAGAATGGCGTTTCCGGTTGTTGAATACTATGCTAGAAACAACTAGGCGAAACATGGGCTGAAAAGGATTATGATGAATAACAAAGGCTTCTTTTTCTTTAAATTTGATTCACGGGCTGGATTAGAATCTATTTTGGAGGGTGGTCCTTGGTTGATACGCAATTCTCTAATCATTCTTAAAAATGGTCAATGGATACTAGATTGCTTAAAGAAGAATTGACTCGCATTTCGATATGGGTTAAATTACATGATGTCCCAATTCAAGTTTTTGAAGAAGATGGTATTAGTTTAATTGCTACATTCATTGGCAAACCTATTATGCTTGGTTCATACACAAGTTCCATGTATAATGATTCGTGAGGTGGGAGTAGTTTTGCTCGATGCTTAATTGAGAAAAATTTAGAGGTTGACCCCGTGGATGTTGTTACTATTGTTATTCCTTCCCTTACTGGGGATGATTTCATTAAAGAAACCATCCGTATTGAGTATGAATGGAGGCCGCCCAGATGTGATATATGTAAGATATTTTTCCATGTTCATGACTATTACCCTAAAAAGGTGGTGAGTCCTTCTATTATTGCTACTTCAAATTTTGTTACTCCTACTGTTGAGAAGATAAATGATGGTTTCCAAACGGTGGGTAAAAAAAGAAGAGGAAAGGAAAATCCAAGTCTATTAATGTTGGTAAGTTTGCTGGTCCTTCGATTAAACCAAATGTTAGATATGATCCAAAGGCGATTACAAGTGCACCAAAGAAGTGAGCTACTAATGAGGGTAATGCATCTAAGTCGTCAACTATGTCGAAGACTACAGGTTATTCTTCTAAGAACGATAATATCATCACGTCTAATTCTTATTCTACCTTGAATGAAGAAGAAGATAAAGAGGAAGATATTGAAAATGTATATGATGAAACGGCTAATTTATTCCCAAATACAAAAACCGGTGAAAGTTCATCATTCACGGCTGCTGCTGGTGGTTAGCTTGTGTCATTTGAGTCTTTTGTTCTAGTTGCAATTATTTGTCAGTTGTAAGTGTTTATGGCATGTCATAAGCACTAGTTTTAGATGTTTATCAAGCTGTGTTGCTTGAGGTTAATGTGGTATTTCAGCCACATTCCATTTGTACTTAACTTTTTTGGTTTTAATATATTTTACCGGGGTAACCCTTTACAAAAAAAAAACCTAACATAATTAAATAGAATAAGATGTTTGTAGAAGAAGAAAACCCCCCAATTCATGGTAATAAACTAATTGACTAACAAATTAATTAATTTTGGTTGATAAACTAATTAAATTTGCTATTTATTTATTAATTTTTGTTGTAGCATTTCTCTAGTTTTGTCTTTTATATTTTAATTGGTCAATAATGTACAAATCATTATGCCACATCATTTTATTAAATCTTTTTGTAAATTTTTTTTGGTTCTAGCTAGGGATGAGCATATAGACCCGAATCCCGGTACCGAACCAGAACCGTACCGGTTTCGTACCGAAACGGTACCGAATCCCGGTACACGGTACGAGACCGGTACCATGATTCGAGTAAAAAAAATCGGGACCACTAATTCGGTACGGGACCGGTACCAAATCAGGAAATTACCAAAAAAAGGGAAAAACCACCGATTTCCCGGTACCGGTACCGGTACCCGAATCCTGTTCGGTACGGTACCATTACCACTAATTAATGCTCGGGAAAATATCGGTACCACTAATTCGGTACGGGACCGGTACCGTGCTCATCCCTAGTTCTAGCATTTCTCAATTAAATTTACCCTGTAGTATTTTTGTAGTACTATTTTGGATAATTATTTCCATAACATTAGTTCTTGCATGTTTGTTACTTACTAGATAGAGCATCCTAAATCCAAGATACCTGTGACATGGTCGAAAAATAATAATGTTGGGATAGAGAAGAATACATCAACTGTGGATGTAAGTCTATTATTATTCATGTACACATTATCATGTTTCTTTTGTTTATATAGAAATTAAGTTTTACCACTCGATTCTGTAGAAGAAACTTACACAGGGTATTCTATGGCGTTCACTTCTCTCTACTCAAGCAAGTTTTCCTTTGTTTTATTGTTTATGTTTTGCTCAACCTTGGAAAATTCTTTATCCCTCGAATTAGACATGTTGATGACAAACCAATTGATATACTTAACTGTATTGAAAAAATTAGTTCTTTTTCAAATACTTGTATTGCATATCGACAATGTCTCGAGATAGAATAAATGGATTGGTTACTTTGTCAACTGAAAAAGAGTTTTACCAAATTGATTCTAAAAACACAAGTAAAGATTTTGTGTCAAAGAAAATTCAAATAGTTAATGTTATAAAAAACTAAAGTATTAAAAACCGATAACTTTTTAAGCGAAAAGGCCTCATATAGGACTCCGAGAGACTTGAGACGCATTTGGTAGTAAATAACAACACTGGTTTTGTAAACAGGAAGATAAACAGGAAAATGAGGGATGCAGCCTTCAAGAAAAAACATGAAAATTTAATGTTATATAAAACTAAAGTATTAAAAACCGATAACTTTTTAAGCGAAAAGGCCTCATATAGGACTCCGAGAGACTTGAGACGCATTTGGTAGTAAACAACAACACTGGTTTTATAAACAGGAAAATGAGGGATGCAGCCTTCAAGAAAAACAAGAAAATTTTACATCAGAAGTGGTAGCAGCTTCTACGTCAACAATGGATGTAAGTCTATTACTCTTAATCTACACATTATCATGCCTTTTTGTATATAAATTTTCAATTGGTTGTTATATTAAGTAATAAACTTATAACAATGTTAGGGGGGTTACGTGAACATTGTAATTTAGATAAGGATAGACCAAAAATTAGGATTAGATAAGCTTGCCTTTTAAAGGCAAGGATGTTTCCTATTCTATTTAGGATAGGTTTCTACCCCCTCATCTCTATCAATAGAGATGAGGGGGGATGCTAGTTTGTACATTTTTTTTTGCTCATTCGTTAATTAATACAATGTAACGTTTTGGGTCACGTGTATGTTTTCTTTGAGTCTATATTCCGCGCTAGCTTTCAAGTTTGTGGACTTATAAATTCAACAAGTTGGTTTCAAGAGCCAAGGTTACGTTGGTTCTTGAAGCTAGTTGCGACTTAAAGTATCTGCCGGTTTTTCTGGAATTCTAAGTCTTGTGTTCTTGGAAAACAAGTGAAGGTTGTACTTTGTCCCTCAGGGATACAAGAAAAGTGATTACTTGGAGTACAAGGTTATTCAGGTTGTAAACATGATGTGAAAAGAATCGAAGGCTTTATTGTATTCTCAAAATTTCAGAATATCCCTCCCCAAAAGTTGTTTATAAGAAAGCGTTGTTAATTACATTGCTTTGATGTGAGACTGTCAGTAAAAGTTGTGTATTAAAAAAGCAACTTTGTACAAGGTTTGTCAGACAAGGTTAAAAAAGAATGGCTAGTATGAATACTAGGTTAAACATCGAAAAGCTCGATGGGATTATTGTACAAAAGCATGGAGGTTCAAAACAAGTTGAATTAAAGCAACTTGGTTCTAAACAAGTTGGGTTCAAACAACTTGGTGTTAAACAAGTTGGGTTCAAACAACTTGGTCTTGCGTTGTGAAACAGATTCCCATTGAGTAACACAGATGAAAATTGTGTTGGTTTGAGGTATGTTACAAGCTAATTGTAGCTTCATAGATCGATTTTTGCCCTTCTAGGATAATCATAACATTGATCACGCAGTTTATAAACAATGAAAACACCAATTGTTATAAACAAGGTTTTAGTTCATAAACATAAACGATTCGATCTTTAAACGGACGACGCTATTAACTATTACCAAACTAAGTAAGCATAACAATTAGGACTCTCATTTGAGAGTCACTAACTATGGAATGGATGAAAAAATAATTCACCCTAATACCCTTTTTTGATATAGGAATATTAAGGCTAACAAAGGAAGCTAATTAATTATATTAGGAAGCTAATTAAAACTAATTAAAATCTTCCTTTATCTTTGATATTCTTTGACTTTTCAATGCCTATCTTTATAGAAATCTTTCAGCTTTTAATTCTTTCATATGTAGAATACCAAAGTGTCATATTAATCCCTTGTTGTTTCATTCGTCTTCATTTACGCATATGTAATTTTGTAATCATCAAATCTGAGATCCCAACAATCTTTCCGTATTTGATATTACAAAATAATCTTCATGAATGAAACAATCTTCAAAGCTTCCCCTTGAAATAAGATCTTCTTGTACATGTCACCACTTTAAAATAAGCTCCAAACCATATAGTCTTCTTCCCTTTTTTGTAATTATTAAATAGGGGTCATCAGTAGATAAGCAACTTGTGAACACTTCCCCTTAAGTGGTACATGTAGATGGTTAAACATGTTAACAATAAGCTTCCCCTAAAAGTATGCTAACCATCTTTTGAATCACGAACTCAGTAGGCTCCAAGTGGTAATTATTGATGAAAATCATCTAAGTGCAATAACATCATCCTCTCTTATGTGACTGTTGCCTCAGCTGGCGATCTACTTGCAATCCTTGTTTGTACTTAACAAAAAGGTTACCCTTGTCACATAATTGATTAAAAAGCCATTGCATCAAATGTCTTCATAATACTTTCCAAAACAAACCATAAACTTTATCATCGTTCGAGACCCAACCCCGTCCAAAAACCAAGTACTTAGCGACGCTTTATTCTGTCTCAAAACTGTCACTAAACTGTTACTGACCTGTTGCTGAACTGTAGCTAATCTGTCACAATGCTGATGTCTCCTTCCTCCCAAGCCATTAGCGACACTTTTAACTGTTACTGGGTCGACGATGATGTGTCACTATTTCGAGCAGTATTAATAAATCTAGGCAGTATTAACCTTCATACCAATGGCAGCACAAACTGGTATAAGGAGCAGTACTAAAGTATTCCATGTCAACACAGCAGCATTAAAAGTTCAAGAAATTATATGAAATAAATATGGGAGTCAAAAACCAATCCCTAAATTTTAGGAATTCCCATTTAAATCAGATATCATTCCCATATAACACGCATCCACAACCAATATTGTTTCCATATACTACCTTCAATACTCATTTGAACTAACCAGCAATACAAACGAGTAACAATAGCAGTATTAAACCAAAAACCTATCATCAACTAGATACCAGAAACAAATCAAAACTTTGCAACCAGGTCAATACAATACACGCTCTGCTATTGGCTTTATCCATATCCAGAACCACGACCACCATTGATGTTTCTTTATTATGTATACAAATATCCAAATCTGATATTAATCACGAAACCTTAATACTTCCATGAATAGTTTAAATTGTTCACAGCAGGAGTAAGCATAAACCAGAACCAAGCCTTTGTTCTTGCTAAACACAAACACCAGTGATAACGAAATAATCAAATCATCATCATTACCGCATCAATCATGCCTACTGCTGCTTCAAGAACCGAACACATAAATATTCTTCTTCAGTTCTACCTTGAATTTAGGGTTTTTAGAAACCCTAATTATTTAACTTGTACCATCAGAGATCCTGTTGTATAAACTTTCAAAGCTTTCAGCAGGTTTAATAAATACAAGCAATCACCTGCTACTGATCTTCAAGAATACTTGCTTCAAAACCTGCCGTGTCAATAGCAGTAATAACTATAACCCTAGAAGTTAGGGTTTTGAAGCCAATTAAATATGGTCATGTCGGTTTGATAAAAGCAATAAGAAGATGAATAACAGTTTCAAGAACAGGTCAATAAGGAAATCGTAGGTCCGATTAGCAGCAGCAATAAGCAACATTAAATACATCTTGATAGTATTAAAGTATTCCACACCAAAATCAAACCTGCTTGTGTGAATTAGGGTTTGGTGAAACCTTAATATGATCAAATCTGCCCAACAATAAAACCAGAAAATTTTGAACCTTCTTTGCTTCATAACATCGACATAGAAACACCTTGTAGATCCTAGATATCTAGAGCAACCCGCTCTGATACCAACTATAAAATCCTAATTGTAGGCTTCATAGATCGTTTTGCCTATCTAGGATATCATAACATTGATCACGCAGCGGAATAACAAATGAGAACAACAATGTTATGAACAATGTTTTTATTCATAAACTATATACTATTCAACTTTAATCAGTCGACTATGAACTATTACATAAACTAATAAGCTAACTATTAGACTCTCATTGGAGAAATCTAACTATGATGGATGATAAAACTATTCACCCTAATACCTTTTATATAGAGGGATATTAAGGCTTACAAAGGAAGCTAATTAATTATATTAGGAAGCTAATTAAAACTAATTAAAATCTTCCTTTATCTTTGATATTCTTTGACTTTTCAATGCCTATCTTCTTGGAAATCTTCCAGCTTTTAATTCTTTCATATGTAGAATACCAAAGTGTCATATTAATCCCTTGTTGTTTCATTCGTCTTCATTTATGCATATGTAATTTTGTAATCATCAAATCTGAGATCCCAACAAGGTGGAACTGCAGGGAGCTCAAGGGGATCGTGAAGCTGATGTTTTTTAGGTTAGTAACGATGATACTGCAGTGGCTCAAAGACGGTTGGAGGACAAGCAACCTGAAGAGAAACAAACACGGACTGCTTGGTAAATGAGCAAGAAAAGGTACATCTTGGTATAAAGGTGGGGGCAAACATTACGGTAACCGGAGTACCTGGTTAAGAGGGTGCAGAGGGTAATGTTGCTGAAAAGAAGAAAGGAGTCTATGAAAGCTAATCTAAGAAAATTACTAAAGTACAAGGCCTGGTTAACAAGGCGGTCCCCAGTTCGAGGTTCCAGCATTGGATGAAGATGCTGAGTATCGATTATGTTTAAGTGTTAGTCCTAAGGTGGAAATTGTTGTATATTAGGAATAAACTTAAACTAAGGTTAGGGGGTTAGGTGTATATTATAATTTAGATTAAGAATAGACTATAACTAGGATTAGATAAGATTGCCTTTTAAAGGCAAGGATGTTTCCTATCCTATTTAGGATAGGTTTCTACCCCCTCATCTATATAAATAGAGATGAGGAGGGATGCTAGTTTGTACATTCTTCTTTGCTCATTCGTTAATTAATACAATGTAATGTTTGGGGTCACGTGTGTGTTTTCTTTGAGTCTATATTTTGCGCTAGCTTTCAAGGTTTGTTGGACTTATTTATTCAACATCAATGATGGCACTTGTTTTATTATACAGGGACGGAGACTTGAAGAAATCATCTGCATCAACATTGGCAGCTTCTACATCAACAGTTTGGGATGTAAGTCTAGTATTTATGTATACATCATGTCTTTTTCATTTATATATAAATTTACACATTTAAGATGATGGAAATACAGGAAGATAGGAGACTTATAGAAATCGTAAGTTTGGCAATACACGAAGGTAATAGACTAAGACCTGAAGAAATGGTAAATGGGTTAGGTTTGCATTCATTATCTTCTACTTCCAAGATGGCAGCTTCTACATCAACAATGGCAGATGTAAGTCTTTTATTTACGTGATTATGCTTTTTCTGTAAGAATTTACACAGGTTAGTTAATGGCGCTGATTTTTTTAATACAGGTTAAAAAAGAAATCAAAAGATGGAGCTTTCTAGAAGAAATTTCAAAGCCATTTGATGACTCTTTGAAAACTAGGTTTTCTGAATTAGAAGAAGATGTTGTGTTTTCTTCCAGCACGAAAAAGGAGCATGGTGATTACACTTGGTATATGTTGTTTCTGTCTTTTTACTCTCCTCACTACTATACATTAGGTTTTTCTTCTGAATTGTGAGAAATTACAGCCAAAATGTCTTGAGCATATGGCCTAAATTAAGAGAAGAGCGTAAAAAGCGTCGAGGACCAAGAGATGTTGGTAATAGAGAAAATATTAAAGAACCGAGAGATGTTGGAGGTAATATGTTTTTGTCAATCATGGTTTTTGAATATACTAGAGTTTTTTATAACTGTAATTATATGTTTCCGTGTGGTATTTTACTATTACAGGAAATCAAAAATAATCTTCCCAAATCTGACGTGATAATGATAGAGGAAGGAACCTCTATACATGATTTTGGTTTTATAACTTTTTCGTTATCACGGGAATGGATGGCTAAGGTATTTTTTTCTTTTCTTTTCTTTTCTGGCTCTTTTAAAAAAACTATACAATTTTCACTTAAATTCTTTTTATTTCCTTCCAGAGCATTCATAAGATGATAAAAGATGGTATAGATACATGGGCACCACGACTTCCCGTGGAAAGGGTAGTAGTAGACTATCCCTCATTGGACGAGGAAATACTTGTGGATTTGTTTCGACGTCGCGCTATAGGACACACACTGATTCGTATGCTTGAGTATTCTAAAGTTGTTGCGACCATCGGCCCAACTCAGGATATTCTTGGTACGTTCTTACACAGATATTCTGAAGTATAAATCCAGTTGATAGTTGTTTGAATGTTTGTTATTTTAAGCCGTCTTATTATATATATATATATATATATATATATGTGTGTGTGTGTGTGTGTGTGTGTGTGTGTGTGTGTGTGTGTGTGTGTGTGTGCGTGCGCGCGCGCGCGTGCGTGGTCGTGCGAAAGTAGGCATTTTTTGCATTTTAGCAGTTTAATAACTATTCCATTTATTTCAGAGGGATGAGATATATCATTGGGCTCGAGAAATATTGAATAAATGGTTTTCGAAAAGAAAACGAAAAGGAAAGGTGGTGATAAAAGGGAAACTACCTTTTATGCTTGCAAAGAGAGATTTCGACAATGCTTATAAAGATCTCTTAGCTTTGTGGTACTTTACTTGCTGAGTTTATCAAAACATACATATCAATTGTCTAGTAATAGATTTTTTTCCCCGTAAATTTATTGTAAAGAGTGTTACATTTCACCAATGATATAATGACAGTGCTTTCAAATCTTCTGACATGTGTAGGTATGGACATTGTGTGCATCAAGCAGATTGGATAGTAAATGTGACTCCTGTACGGCAACAAGAGTATATTAAAATGTGCTTTACTGTATGTAACTTATACCAAACACCATAGCTTAACTGATAACATGTTTTAACAAAGACGAGAAATTGAATACCATTTTTATTTCCAGGCCGCTGAACTCGAAAAGTGGATCCCAACTGATAGGCATGAACCCCCTAGAACAAGTTATGCAGGATATAGAACTTGCACTACTGAAGTGTCAGATAATTTGTTAGACGAAGCTAAAACTCGTTGTAAAGTGATGGAACAAGGTATATATACCGAAGATTGTTTATTTATTCTTTATTCATTTTTCTGAATAAATAATGTGTTTACCAAAATTATTTGATTAAGAAAATCATTTAACTTCCTTTGGTAAAGCAATCTAGCTATTAGCCCGTTTGACATGTTTGGATAAAGCAATCTAGTTGTTAGCCCCTTTGACATGTTTTGTATTTAGGTAAACTATATTCTTTTCTTGACCCATTAGAGATAAAACATGTCCTAGATCATCAATCTGTTTATATGATAATGGGATTGATTTTTGAAATGGCTATATTTTCACTTGTTTTTTGTTACTCTCAGGCGATGCTGCAAAGTTGCTTGGGTATACTGCTGAAGTAGTTTTAGATTGTGCTTTTACGTAAGACTCTCATGCTTTTATCATAACTTTTACCCTTATTGTACTTTTGCTATTAGTATTAATCATACTTGTTAGACGAAGCTAATCATATTTGTAGAGTGGTAAATTTTAATCTCATGCTGTCATTAAATTATATTGGGATAATTGTTTGAAAATGTATTATACTTGCCACTTTTTGTTATTGTGTGTACTGGACTTTTTTTTTCTTTTTTTTCTTTCTTATTATGTGTATTGGACTTTTAAATTCTGAACTTTGTGTGTATTTATGACCATTTTACCCTTATTTTTTTAAAATTCGAAGGGTAAAATGGTCATTTTACATGGCAGAATAGTGACAAAATACACATAAAAGTCGAAATTTGAAAGTTCAGCACGCACAATAAGAAAAAAAAGTTTAATACACACAATAACAAAAAGTGGCAAATATGATACATTTTCAAGCAATTATCCCAATTTTATTTCCCAAACTTTTACATATTCAATCTAACAATGTCTACACCGCCTATTTCTTTTGTTTTATAAAACGAGATACCCTACTTATAGATCAAGTTTTGTATTTATTCATATATATAATGCTTTGTTTTTTGTGTTTTTAACAGATATACGTACTTGAAAAATCATAGATTGGCTGTTTGGAAATTCGATATTGATGAGATGTTTCATGAAGAGGTATTCTTATAATGTTCTTCCTTTTACTAGTGATGTTACGTTTTTGTATATTGTATTCTTAGGATCTCCTCCAATTCATTGATAAATAGGGAAATACTTTTGTATATCTGCTAAATACACAAGCTCGACTTCGTAGAATTACGAATGATTCTCGTAAAGACATTGAAAAGTTAAAGAAGGTAAAAATTTCTTTTCGTTTCAGTATTGTCTCGCAACTTTCTCATCTCATAATTACTTGCTTGTTCTTGAATATTGAGTTAATGGATATATATGGTTGCAACAGGCAGAGTTAATATTGGAGGAAAATGAAAAATGGAAGGAAGGTGAAGAACGTATCTTGGAATTCCATCTACTCAACTTTACTCAGGTAAGACATATATCTTCTAATAATCTTTTTCTACTTCTTTGAACATACAAACCCCTAGTTGAAGTTAAAATGCATATATAGTTTTTGGATTTGAATATTTGGTTTTATATCCCTAGGTTACTCTAAAATATTACAGTTTCTTTTAAATGTTGTTCATGTAAGTTATCTAGACCCATGCTTAAGGGTAAGCAATAATACAAAACAACATGTAGCATACTAGATTACTAGGCTATAAGGAAAATTTGAGAATATTAAAACAAATAAAATTACAAAACCTTGTTCGGTTTCTAATTGGGCACAAACATTAGGGTGAATATTCAATTCTAATTTCACAAATGTAGCAGAAAAGTTAAGTGAAAAGTTTGATTTTATAAAACTTTCTAATTATATATATTTGATTATATAAATTATATTACTATATTAATTAATAAACTAACTTTCTTTTTCAGGTTCTCAAAGAGTCTTGCCATTTGTCTTGCCACATATGGTGTGTGAATACCTTTACGATTTGTCTAAGAAATATAACAATTACTATTCCTCAGCGTGCAAGGTATATTTACCTACATATGCGTTTTCGCATAAGATTTTGAATTTAATTTCTGCTTCTCTTAAACCAAAGTTAAGTTAAGTTTTCAAAATTTTATTTGATTTTTAAAAAGGCAATTGTGACAGGTTTTTGTCTTAACTTAGTGTAATTTTAAAAGTTTTGCTAAACAGATAATTGATATAATTTCTCACACTGCATTTTTTCATACCATATTGAATTTAATCACTGGTTCTTTTATCCAATTTATTTTCTAAACAATTAGTTTGATTCTAAAAAGACATGTGATTATTTATGTTTGGGATTTAGCATAAAAAAAAAGTTTATGGCAGGTAGGTTCCGTATGGAGACAAGCACATTAAATGCTTGTGAGTGCGCAACTGCGGTGGTAAATGGAAAATGCTTCATCTTTTGGGGTATCACAACCAGGTACGCAAATATCTAATATATAGATTTATCAAAAACATTCTCGGTTCTGGTTATCTTCGTGCGGACTCTTTATGCTGCACTAACTTAAAATTTATCATACCATGGGTCGTTTCCACTTATTTTTGCAAAGGCAGTGTTTGAGATTTATTAAGAATAACATTAAAACTTATTACCATACTATTGAATCACTAAATGTTTAACTGATTCACTATGAAGAAGTAACGTATAAAGGATATTTTTTTATAAACAAAAGTTTATTAAACTCATGTAAAAGTATTACAGTAATGAGTCAAGTTTCAAATAACAAGGTCTCTAACCAGTTTACAACATTTTATTTGTGTAGACATCCTCATTCTTCGATTTATCACTGACCCAACTGCCACCGGGATTACTATTTTCCGCATCACAACCAATGGATATAAGTGCTAGGTAACTACCCGTTTTGATGTCAAAAGTAATCTACATTTTCTATGCTAAGTTTATTTGATTTCATCCAAATATAAGTAAAATATAGGGTTGTTTGCATAAAGTATTTTACCTTTTCATTATGCCTTTGAAAAATGACTTTGTGTAAAGGTTGGGTCATTTTGTAGTTTGTATTTGTATATTGTAATATCATACAGTATATAAATAAAATCACAATTATGTGTATATTTAACAATTCTATTAGTTTCATAATCAGTTTTGAAAGATTAGTTTTATGGTTATGAAATGACCCAACTGACTACAAAGCCATTTTTAAGTGACTCAGAGTTCCAAGAACTTTGCATAACTTAGTGCTATACAACTGTTGAAAACCGATCTATTTCTCGGTCCTCTCTCGATCTCTATTGTCCAACACAATTGTATAGTTGTAATTTTTTTGTTTTTAATTTGTGGTTGTTCTAATATTCATCAGGGATCCACCAAGGAATTCCCGGTTTGAGCTGTTTTCAATTTTTCCCTCAGTTATAACAGATACGGTTAAAGAGGGTAAGTTGTTTGGGCTCATTGCAGTATCAGATAACTATGGGATACTATCAGATGATGGGGGGTTTTACTTGGATGAGCCTGACTATGCTTATGTTACTTTATTCAACCGTGAATGGTGTAATTCTATAGAAATGACCGACTGTGAGCTTGTTTACCTTGGCAATCCCAGCTGTCGTCATTCTCATCTTCCATTGATATTCATATGCGACTCTTTGTTACTGCTACTAATAAGAAGAAGAAGAATAAGGATAAGTTTTTTCAACTTTACTGTTGGAAAACATAATCTGTTAATTTTGTTAAAGGGGCTGCAGATTTCTAGATGGGTCAAAAGCCCACAAACTGACCCATATGTCAGTTAGATAATTAGGACGGTTATATGTAAAGGGACATGTCGTTTGGTTCTTCCTGAACCATCACAACCCTTCATCACACCGATTTGTACTTTATATATAGGGTAGAAATTCTGTAAATCAATTGTAACCTTTCACTTTTATATATCAGAAATTGATAGAAGGGTTCACCCCAATCTCTTTTGTTCTTTTAATTCTTGTTGATGTTGTTCATGATGCTTGTATGATCATAGATCGATCCTGGAAACCCTCCATCAGATCCTGCGATTTTACAACATGGTATCAGAGCGAAAGGGATCATGCAACACAACAATTCATGATTCAACCATCATTCAAGAATCAAACCTGCGTTTTCTTAAACGCAACCATGGATGCTATTTGAAGAAGAAAGAAGATGTCGAATTGAAGGAGAAGAGCGACCACCATCGCCATCTCAGTCGGCGGAGAAAACCACCAGACGAGACGAAGAAGATCAGGACGCCACGAGGAGAAGAACTCCCTATCTCCACACAAATAAAAGGGGGACGAGAAAAGAACTATAAGGGTTACCACTATTGAACGAGAGACTTTTAGAGAAGACCACAATATTGGTGGATCAAGGCAAAGATTTGGGATGCCTTTCAAGGTTACAGGATTAAGTAACCATGGACAAAGTCTCGGTTCGGAGATTTCTGCAAATCGCAGATGAGGGCTAAGAGAAAACCTGCCCATAAGTCACTATGGAGATCAAAAAAGGATCAAGTGATTGGACGGACCCTGGTATAGTTTGAGAAGACATAGAAAGCATCAAACCTTGAAACCCTGGTTCGAGATGAACCCTACAACTGAGATGGTTGACAAAGGCAGGGTATATGCCAAAAGAAACTAGAAAGATGGGGACAAGGCTACGATTTAAGGGGATTTACCTTAATCGAAGAAGACAACCGAAGAAAGGGGATTTACCTTAATCGAAGAAGACAACCGGAGAAACGGGACTTACCTTAACCGGAACCAGAGAATAGCAACCAAAAGAACAGGAAGAAATCAAGAACAAGAAGATTGGAAGAAACAAAGATTAACAGATTAGGGGGGAATATGTTGGAAAACATAATCTGTTAATTTTGTTAAAGGGGCTGCAGATTTCTAGATGGGTCAAAAGCCCACAAACTGACCCATATGTCAGTTAGATAATTAGGACGGTTATATGTAAAGGGACATGTCGTTTGGTTCTTCCTGAACCATCACAACCCTTCATCACACCGATTTGTACTTTATATATAGGGT
This sequence comes from Tanacetum coccineum, assembly GCA_026074375.1. Lineage (NCBI taxonomy): Eukaryota > Viridiplantae > Streptophyta > Magnoliopsida > Asterales > Asteraceae > Tanacetum > Tanacetum coccineum. The sequence continues at coordinate 32,928 of BQNB010061768.1, forward strand.
AGAAATTCTGTAATTCAATTGTAACCTTTCACTTATATATATCAGAAATTGATAGAAGGGTTCACCCCAATCTCTTTTGTTCTTTTAATTCTTGTTGATGTTGTTCATGATGCTTGTATGATCATAGATCGATCCTGGAAACCCTCCATCAGATCCTGCGATTTTACAACATTTGCAATAAAGTGATTGAATTAGACATCTCAGATTTCTGGGCCGAGAAATTAGATGCAACGTGTGGTTATTATGCTGTAAAAGGTGTGGATGGGGTTACGGATTTACATTACATGTTATTAAAGAATGCAGTAGATACTACTGTGGAGGTAACATTCAAAACGAACACTGATGGTCCTAAAGTTTATGGTCATATATTTGCTTCTTATGGAGATGACTTCCCTTATGATTGTGATCGGCAATCGCAACGTTACTACAAGGCATTACTCTTTCAACCTGATCCTCTTAAACCATTAGAGAATGGTGTCACAATTTCGTTGAGGAGATCAATGCTCTCTGTACCCTTAAATGGGCAGCTTGTGATTAAAGCCTACTTGGAGGAAGTTGAATCTGAGAAAGCGATTGTTGAGGGAAGTTGCACATTCAAATCGCAGCGCGATGATAGCACCATCGGTGTTATTAAGGGGCCAGAAGGCACAAATTGGTCGCTGGATGTGAAAGTCAACTGGAAATATGATGGCTAGATTATCTTTTGATGTACAAATTTATATGAACTAACATATCGTATCTACTCTGTTTAATTATATTAACTTGGTATCATATCTGTTTTGTTTAATTATGATCGGTATCACGGTTTTATTATGTGCTTATCAGTTTTCACATTGTTGTCTTCAAAATCAAGTGGGTCCATTTGGTATTTCACCTTGAACACTTGACCATGATAGCATAAAAATGAAATGCAATTTCTCATAATCGAATAGATCTTTTATGTCATGTTTCAAAAGGTTTGTCAATATCCAAAACCCGTGCAATGCGGCGGCGGGTACCCTGTGACTATATTTTGCGGCGAGCAAATGTTATCCGGCTAAGCGTTTTTCTAAAGAAAAAATAAAGAATCTCTGCAGTAAGTACCAGTAAGAGTTTAGGAGTAAAAGTGAGGGTATATTGAGAGACTATTTTTGCTGTAACAAAAAACATTTGTGTGTGGGAGATATGAAATGGTTTGTGTGGATTTATATTATGGATGCGGTTACACATTTTTAATAATCATTATTGATAGTAATGATTTTAAGCGGTTACACGTTTTTAATAATGTTTAAATGGGCCGTTACAAGCAATGGGATGCTACAACTTACAATTATACAAAATTAAATGGACCGTTACAAGCAATGGGATGTTACAATTTACAAGTATACATAGGGATTGTTTGGCAAGAGCTTTTTTAAAGCTTTTTGTAGAGCCGTAAGCTTTTTGTTATAAAAATAATCTCTTTCATTATAAATAGCTCTGTTTGGATGCATCAACTTTAAGCTTTTATGTTAAACAAGTAGCTCCTAAATAAAAAGCTGATTGATGAAGCTTTTAAAATTGTTAGGAGCTGTTAAGTTTGTAAATTACTGATATACCCTCCAACCATAATATAATCTATTTAAATATATCTTTTTAAGTCATTTTACATCTTATAATTATAGTCAACAGCTAATTTAGCAAACACTTTTATTAAAAAAAATATACAGCTTGTAGTTCATATTAACAGCTTTGTAGTTTACAGCTTACAGCTTACAGTTTACAGCTTACAGCATACATTAGGGTTTAGGGTTTAGAGTTTAGGGTTTAGGGTTTAGGGTTTAGGGTTCAGCTAGTTTTGCCAAACATACCCATAATTAAATGGGTCGTTAAAAGCAATGGACAGTTACAACTTACACATCTACCGAATTAAATTCATTGAATTTTAAAGATGTAATGTAAAGCTATTGAAAAAAAGACTTTGACCATGCCTTGGAACAATATTTTCTCAAATTTTTAAGCCTTCCTTTAATAGTAATCTTTTTTACTTAAAATTTTAAGTACTTGTGATTCCTTCAAATAAATTTGAACAACACAACTTCAAGTTTTGATATAATTTTTTCAAACGAATAAATAACATAACCTCAAGTTATGTTACAATTTTATTTTTAAACCTCAAGTTCATATTTTATATTGATTCTTAACAAAGAATCCAAATAACATAACCTTGTGTAATGATTGTAATGTTCTGTTTAAAAAAATGATAAGAGCCTCAAGTTCTATCGTGATTCCCTCAAGAGAATCGGACAACATAACCTCAGATTATGTTAAAGAAATAAACAGATCAGTTAGAATGTTCTAACATGATTCGATCAATATAATAATAACATAACATAATGTTATGCTAAAAAATGTATATATGGAATCTCAAGTTCTATCCTTCATTCGAATCAAATAATATGTTCTTGTAATAGAACCTCAAGTTCTATTGTTGTAATTTTTCATTTTTATGCAAAAAAAATTATTCTCTTATTTTATTTAATTGTGATAATTTCATAATAAGGACCGATTTCCATTATTTTCACAAAACAAGAATTGGTAACTTTTGTGATCAGTGAAAAAAAATCTAATATGATGGTATATGCAATCTTTCCTAAATGATGCTTTTATCATTTTTTATGTAGATAAAATGTTAAATTTAAAGCTTTCGTATATTGATTTTGTTGTTCTTGACATATCAGGAAAAGACCATCTCCCTTGGACTTTTGATGCTGAGTTTCATCTAACTACAAAAAGATTTGGGATAATCAATCAAAACTAAAAATAAGGCCTCTTTACAAGTCTGTGCCACAATAGTAATATTCCCCCATTTTCTATTTCATAATGACCTCAAAAGGGAATACTTAACGATGAAAGATTCGTTAAATTATGGTAAAATCTAAAGGGTAGATTAGCACACAAAATCAAGTAATTATCCCAAAAGCTCGCAATGATTGTATGCATCTCAAACTGCATAAAAAGCATAAGTGAGTTACGTCTCTCAATTTCAGTGTTAGATCTGAATTAAAAGAGAATATCTAACAGTGAAAGATCTGTTAAACGTATGTCAAAATCTTAAAGAAAGATTTGACCATCAAAAGCAAGAAATTCTTTTAATTGCAAGCATATTTTCAAAATATTGAGTATTACATCTTAATAATATAAAGAAAATATGCGAGGAGATGTTTAATGCCTCGAATATGCTCATATATCGGGAACGATGTTTTGATATAAGTTTTTTTTAACAAAACAATGGGAATGTTTGAACAAACACGATAAACCCGTTTACTAAATTTACTCCATTCGCTCAACTGAATATGACTCAGTAACGATGATCACGTAGATATTGTGATTATGGACGTGATGAATTTAATTATTGTCGTGTTAATTTAAAGACACTGGTTGCCAACCTTAAGTTGCAAGATTAA
>BQNB010061769.1:0-36352 GCA_026074375.1 Tanacetum coccineum
AAGTTATATTATCATATAAACCACGGGGGCTGATTATGCCAATTTGGGGAACTTCATTTATAAAAGAAAGAAAATGGGAAAAAGAGAATGACAAGAGGAAAGATGTGGAGGGGCCTTTCTTGTACACAATCCAAACATTCCCTTAATTCATCTTCAACCTCTCTCTGTCACAACCCAACTTGTATACCTTTTCTTTCCCACTCTTCCCGCCAATACCAAAACCAGCCAGCACCCGGTTTTTGCTCCCATACTTCTCTGCAAAACCACTTAACACCCTACTACTACTCCCCAGCTTTATAAAAGCCATGTTGGCAATCCCTCACATTTCCCAAAGTATCTTCAATGGCTGAGATGCTCTCTAAAGAAGCACAAATGAAATCAAAGGCTGGGATTTGCTTTGGACTCTCCTCACACAACAAGCACACTTCGTTTTTGCTCTCCAAAAGAAGCACAAGCTGCAAAGAAGACTTCGGCTATAATAGACTCTTGTAAGCCTTTGAGGCAATCTAGTATGTTAGTAACTAGTTTTTCTTTAAGTTTTAAAGATAACTTAGCTTGTTTTTAATCATTGAAAGCTTTTGCTTTCAGCTTTGTAACATTTTCCAAGTTTTAATGCAAGTTTGAAGTTTTTAAGTCAATTTACAATACCAGTGTTAAGTTTCTTAATCATATTGTTTTGTGTTCAAAGCTCTCACCAAGCTTACTTATAAGCTGTTTTCAGTAAGTAAATCTAAAAAATTTAAGTAGTAAAGAGAAAATAACCAAATATCCACTCTCTAAATAACCACAGCTACTTATTGGATGATAAGCCAGTTTCTGGGATGGCTTATGGACTATCACTAGCATTGTTTTATACAAGCTAGAGCTTGTAGATTGTTGTTTGACCTGTTGAGCAAGGGGGTAGTAAGCCTCTCTTTTTCTTACTTTACTTATCTATTGCAGAACTGCTAGTTTATTTAATACAACTGTTGGTTTTAAGTTTATACTGCTAGACTAATTCATGCTTATTTAAGTGCTTATAAGTGTTTTACTTTGTTATTTAATAATCTGTTTTTAATTAGTTTGAAATAAAAATGATTTTTGGAAATGTTAAAAGCTGTTTTGAACAAGCAGTACTAACTCCAAGTTAGTACTGCTAGTTCATTTTAGGACCAGTACTAAGTTTACACTAGCAGTATTAACTTAAAGCTACCAGTACTAACTCTAAGTTAGTACTGTTAGTTATAACAGTTAATACTGGTAGTTAAAACTGCTAGTTCATTTTCGGAACAGTACTAACTTAACACTACCAGTACTAACTCCAAGTTAGTACTGTTAGTCTTAACTGTTGTTAGTACTGTTAGTCTTAACTGTTAATACTGGTTGTTCAACTTAGCTTATCAGCTTATTATCTCTTGCTTATTTAAGATTTCCTTATCTTTTTAGAGTAAAACTAAACCATTTTCCTTAACTGTCTTTAGGATTAAGTTTAGTTAAGCTTATTTTCCTTCTCAAAGTAATTTTAAGAGTTTCTCAGTTTTAGTTTTCTAGCTTATTTGTCATTTTGGTTCATTTTGGTTCATTATAGTTGCTTATTTCTATTACTAAGTGCTTATTAAGGTTAGGTAAACTTCTGTTTTAGCTTGTTTACTTACTTATTATTTCTTTAAGTCTTGTAAGCCTACCAGTACTAACCTTAAACTAAAAAGTACAACTTTTAGCTAAACAGTCTAAACTCAAGTTAGTACTGAGTAGTAAAAATGTTAGTACTGTTGTTAGTATCTGTTGTGTCTATCTTTGTTTAATTTAGCACTTAATTGTTTTTTGTATTTGCTTATTTAGAGTCAGTTTAGCTTATTTGATTTGTCTTAAGTTTATTTGAGCTTATTTGTGCCTTAGTGTAAAAGTTTTTAGTGTTTTTGCCTTCCTAGCTTTGATTCTTGTTCCAACCTATGTTCTTTGTTTAAATTTTATGTGCTTTTGCTTATTTTTATCAGTTTTAGTTCCCAATCATTCCTAGTGACATTTAATCACAAATCATCAATCGTCACTCGATTTTCCATTTCTAGCCTCGTTGGGACATAACGACCCGGGAACACTCTATACTGCTTCCGGTTTTCTTGATTTCGCGGATCCTGATCCTTGTACTATATCTATACGTATTTACACTTATATATATACGTAATAAAAAGGGGTTGGTTTGCGCGTAACCAATTTTTGGCGCCGTTGCCGGGGAGGTTATAAACGAATATCGCTACGTTTGACAATTTGTATCTAAATCTGTGAATATTTTTCTACAAAAAAAATTAAATCACAAAAATATAACGAAAACATTGTCCATAAAAAGAAATAAAATACAACTCCAAAATTTTTTTTTTATCCATTGTTCCTAACTGTGTGGACAATACAATAATTTCCCAAACTTCGAATTCAAAGATTTAAACTTACCCATTTGTGTCTCTTAACGAACATACGGCTACTGAAAGTTAAACAAGCTACAGTGGGTATAAGGGGAGGGTTGTTACTAGGAAACTACGACCCGAAAGGAGAATTTAAGCTTCGCGCCCCCTCATTCCTACTCCTCCGCTCACTGTGCGTTTATCTTTTTAGAGAGTTACCCGTGATGTAATGTAGGATTTTGGTTTAAGTTATCTTATCTCGTTGTCCGGTAAAATACATTGTGAATAAATTATTGAAAAACCAAAAAAATTAGTGTAAATTTTCTTTTTTGTGCATGCGCACTCGTTCTCAAGCCCGTAAACGTCAACAACAAACAGGTCCATCAAACTTCTGTTGAATCCATTCTAATCTTGAGAAACCTGATAAATCTACCATAGTTACGGATGGCTGATAATCGTACTATGCGCAATTACTCGAAGCCCCACGAGGGGTACGAGGATGCGATAGTTATTCCGGAAATCACCGCGAATAACTTTGAGATCAAGCATGGTCTTCTGAATCTTGTCCAAAACAAGCAATTTTTTGGAAATGATAAAGAAGACCCACATGCTCACATCCGTTATTTCAACAAGATCACTTCTACGATGAAGATTCCGAACGTACCAAATACGTCGGTTAAACTTATGCTTTTCCCATTTTCTCTCGAAGGGGCAGACGCGGTCATGGATGGAAGAACCCCTCGGTCGGATTGAAAATGGGATGATCTTGTTTCGAAAATTTCAATATCAAATTCTTCCCCCTCTAAAACGACAAATCTCAGAAATGAAATCACAAGGTTTCAGCAAAAATTTGATGAGACGTTTTATGAGGCTTGGGATCGTTTCAATGATCTTTTAAGGGGATGCCCTCATCATGGGTTTTCAGAATTGCATCAACTCGATACATTCTATAATGCCCTAACTCAATTGATCAGATTCATTAACTCTGTGTGGTGGTAACTTCTTAGAAAAATGCCTCGCGAGTTGTTTAAAAATCATCGAGAGCAAGTCTAAGGTACGTCAATCAAGAAACAAAGCTGTTGTAGCTAAAATGAGTACAAGCTCTTCCACCCCAGCAGTCTCATCTGATGTTGCTGAACTCAAAGACATGGTTCGGGCATTGATTCTCGACAGAAAGAACCAAACCCCAGTTTCCGCCCCCGTAAAAGCGGTTGAACAAAGTTGTGTAACTTGTGGGGGAGGTCATTTTTATCAAAACTGTCCAGCCACTAATAGCAACATTACCATGACAATATCCAAGAGTATGTGTCCCAGGCCGCTGCGGCCAATTTCAACCAGTTAATTCTGGTTATCGAACTCGAGGGGGGGGGGTTTCTCAATCATATTCGACCTCCTGGTTTTCCTCCCATCAAAATACTCATGCAAATAGTCAAAACAAATTTCAATCGGGAATATAACTTAATCAAAACAGAGGAAAACAATTTCAACAAGGTCAGATTTATCGACTCGGTCAATCAACAAGTAGCCATAAAGGGACTGATCCTCTGACCACGGTGTGTCAAAACAGACTTTGAAAGATACATCACTGCCAATGATGCAGTGCTGAGAAAAACATGCAAAACCAAGGTTAAAATCCTGCAATCCACCCAAATGCAAGAATTTGAATGACATGCTTCAAAATTTGTACTGCTAATACAACTTTTTTCCGTTTATGGAACTATTCCTGGTAACACTGTTACCATACCCATAAGGAAGATTTTAAAGGTTATCTCTTCCCGATGTGGTGTTACCATCCAAGGACGAAATCAGTATATCATGACACCGAGGGTGATAAAGGACACGATTGCCTCCTGCTAATAACGGAGCACGAAGACGTCCATACATCCTGTTGTTCAAATTCAGTCTCGTAATCCAATCGAGCCAATGTTTCTCTGTTGTTTCTTCAATTCCTAAAGCAAATATTCCATTCTCCATCAGAAGAATGATGATGGCGCAAGGAAAAAGCTAGACGAACAAATTGCGAAATTCTATTGTAAATATTCAAGATTGAATTTCGAAATTAGCTTTTTGAGGCTTGACTCATTATGCCTAAATTCGCCTAAACTTTAAATGCCCTATCGGAAACCAAGAGAAATTGAGTGTAAATGGAAAAATTGAACGAAATTTGCTCGGCGGTCATCTTAACAAGTTGCCTAGAAAACTTGAGACCCCGGCAGATTCCTTATCCCATGTGTATTTTCTGGATTTAACAGATGCAATGCCTTGGCCAATCTCGGGTGCAAGCATCAATCTTATGCCGTTATTCAGTGTGGAAGGATCTCTCTCTGTTCCGTGCATACCTCAACATGCATGGACGCTTGAGCTAGGCGGGACCGTTCAATCACTACACCAATCGGATATCGCCAAAGAAGTAGTGTGTTGGTGGGAAAGTTCCAATTTCCTATCCGATTTTTGTGGTTGTTTGAATTTGAGCAGACCCCCGAGTACCTCTAATCTCGGGAGGTGTTTTTCTGAAAAACTAGTCGGGCATTAATCGATGTGTACGAGGGTGAAATTACCTTCGTGTTGGCAACAGAGGCCATAACTTTCAACCTAGGATCAAACTTCGAGTTACACGGCAAATTCACATATGACGGCAAAGATTGACGTCATTGATATGGCTTAGTGAAGATTACTCACAGAGGTCTTAGGTTTTTTCTGTATTCGGTAGCATACGGAAATCTTCTCCGTGCTTTGATCCCTATTGTTGCTAATTCATCTCCGACCTTAAACTCCATTTTAGAGAACTTTGATTTCTACTGTTCGTGGAAGCATGCTTTTCTTGCTCTAGATGATGATACAAACTTCAGGAGTTGATCCGACTTATTATGATCCGACGGGGACATTCTAATCTAGAAGCATTCTTGACGATGAACACTGACTCCATCATTTCAAATCAAGAGAGATTGTTCACCCAGAAACCAAGAGGAATCAAACTTTGTGAGCCAAACTGTTAAATCTTCGATTGATCAACCGACTAGAGGTTGATACTCAAAGACTTACCTCCCCATCTTGATTACGCATGCTTGGAAAGATGGACAAACAAGTTACCTAGTCATCATTGCCAAGAATTAAGTTTGGGGAGGAAAGCCGATCTGATCAGGTTCTTAAGTCCTCACAAGCGAGCCATCGCTTGGAAATTATCAGACTTCCAGGGTATTAACCCGGAATTTTGTACCACAAAAATTCTAATAGAAGAGGAATATAAAACCTGCAGTTCAGCATCAGGAGAAGGGGTTAAATCCTAAAAATCAACGACTGTCATCAAGAATTGAAGTTGGAAAAAACTTCTTGATGCAGGATTGATTTACCCAATCTTGATAGCCCAATGGGTCAGACCGATACATTGTGTGCCCAAAAATGGACGTGGATTTACTGTTGTTCATAATGAGGAAAATGAGTTGATCCCAACTCGACTTGGTTACCCGGGTGGCGGGTATGCATTGACTACCCGCAAGTTAAATGAGCCACCGTAAAGACCACTTTCCACTCAGTTTAGGATCAAATGTCGAGACATTAGCGGAAACGAGTTCTATGTTTCATTGATGGATCTTGGGTATTTCAAATTCCCATTGGACCCTCGTGTTCCAAGAAAAAAGACCACATTTTACTTTGTCCCTACGGAAGTTTGCCCTACCGTACGGCATGTCCTTTTGGCTTATGCAAGGCACCGGGCGCGTTCCTAAGGGTGTATGTTGGCCATTTAGTCACGTCTTGGTTGAAAAGACATGGGAAGTCTTAATGATGATCTTCTCGGTCTTTGGAATTCTTTGAAAATTGCCTCTCCGTCTTGAGAAAAATGTTGCAAAGATGTGATGACACCAATTTGGAGTCTTAACTGGAGAAGAGACTATTTTATGGTCAAAGAGGGCATTGTCCTCGGCCATAAAATTTCTAAAAGTAGGATGGAGGTTGACACAAAGCCAAAATAGAGTCATTGCCAATTTCCTCATCCCACACTGTCAAGGAGTTAGAAGTTTTACTTGGTCATGCCGGTTTTTAACGGAAATTCATAAAATGGATTTTTCTTAAAATATCCCGACAATGACTCTATCTGCTCGAGAAGATACTCCATTTCTTCTCTATGAATGTATCCAATATTTCCAAACGATCTAAAGAATAAACTTACGGAAGCTCCGATCTTGATTGCCCAAACTGGGATCTACCATTATGAACTTATGTGAGATGCAAGTGACTACGCCATAGGGGCAGTTTTGGGGCAACGTGATGAAAATACACTTTGCCTATCCATATGCTGGCAAGACGATGATCGAGGCTAAGATCTAATTACACCACGACAAAAAAAGAAATGTTAGCCGTGGTGTATGCATTCGAAAAAATTTCGGTCTTATCTTATCATGACAAAAGCATTAGTGCATACGGGACCATTCCGCTTCAAGTATCTCTTTGCCAAAAAAGGATGCTAAAGCAAGATTTGCTCCGATGGGTTCTCTCCTCCAAGAATTTGACTTAAAGTTCTTGACACAAAGGAGCCAAGAAACCTCGCCAGCGATCATCTGTCCCGATTAGAAAACCCGTATGAAAACGTTCTCAGATCCTAAAGAGGATTAATGAAAGTTCCTTGAGACGTTAAGTATGGTGACTTGTCGTGGTGATTTGGTAACCGTGGTTTGCGGACTTTGCAAATTAACACGCGGGTAACTTCGTTGTGAAGGAGCATGTCATACCTACAGAAAATATGTTCTTTAAGGACGTAAAACATATTTTTGGGTGACCCTTTTTGTTTAAAAATTGTGCGGATCAAGTGGATCAGGCGATGGAGTGCACGGCATGGAGCTCTCGACATTCTCGAGGCTTGCCAAAATGGACCCACCGGGGACATCATGGTGCAACTAACGCCAAAAAGATCTTTGATTCCGGCTTCCTTTTAGCCCACCATTTTCAAAGATGCCCACGAGTTTGTCAAAAAAACTGTGACTGTGCCAACGACAAGGGAAAAACTTCGCTGACGGACGAGATGCCCATCAAAACTCAATCCAAGTTTGTGAAATCTTTGACGTTTTGGGGTATTTGATTTTATGGGCCCGTTCCGTCTTCACGAGGAACATATATATTCTCGTGGCCGTTGACTACTTGTCAAATGGGTGATGGCGAAAAGCTGTCCCCACCAATGATGCCGGAGTAGGTTTGCAAATTCCTAAAATCTCTCTTCGCCAGATTTGCGAGTCCCTCGAGCTAGCATATGTATCGCGGAACTCATTTTGGCAATGACTAATTTGCAAAGGTCATGCTTACGTATGGAGTCCTCTCACCGTCTCTCCACCAGGTATCATCCACAAACAAGTGGGCAAGTCGAGGTGTCAAATCGTGGTTGAAACGTATCCTTGAAAGGACCATAGGTGCAAAAAACCGTGCTTCCTGTCGGACTAGTAGATGATGCAATATGGCCTTCCGCACAGCTTACAAAACGCCCATAGGGTGTTAATCCTTACTAGCTTGTGTAACGAAAGGGCATTTGCCATCTTCCGATCGAGCTTGAGCACAATGCCTATTTGGGCCTTGAAACATGCAAACTTTGATCTTTCCACTTGCGGTTGATCAACGGAAAGTTCAATCATGACTATAGGAACTTCTTGATCATGCCTATGAGATACTCATTGATATATAAGGAAAAAACAAAGAGATTCCATGACTCCAAGATCCAAAAGCGCGTTTTAACGTCGGTGTATCGAGTACTCATCTTTAATCAAAGATTGAAGATTTCTGGGCAACTAAAATCTGTGGAGTGACATTCACCATCATCAAGTCTTTCTTCGGCACTGTTGAGCTATCTCAGCCTATGGCCAAATTTCAAAGTGAATGGTCACCGTGTTAAGCATACTTTGGAGGGGACGTACCACATGGAGTCCCGATCTCCAAACATTCCCACATATCAATGAATTCAGGTGATGGTCAAGAATAGCGACCTTAAAACAAGCGCTTCGTGGGAGGCAACCATGCGTATCCTTAGTTATAATGGTAGGAATAAATGTTGGTTTGTTGTGTGAGCATAGCTTGTCTTTTCTATCACCGTGTTTCGTGTTGTTGGTGTTTATTTTCCAGATTTGCCCGGATTGTGAAGGTTCTTCGTGTCTCAGTTTTGGTCTATTGATCACTCGAGCTTCAATCCTCAGCTTCATTTTCGGGAATCCCGATATCCTAATCTAATTCGACTTAACGTTTTGATCATTTGGCATACTTCATTAACTGCCTTAGATAACGTAGTACCCTTCAAAACATCGAGGACGATGTTTAGTTCTAGTATGGGGGGGTATCTTCGATTTGATTTTTGGGGGGATCTTCGATTTGATTTTGCCTGCAGCCGTTGTTATCACGTAATCCTGTTTTTACCACCAAATTTTTGCAAAAATACCAAAAAAAATGAAATTTTTTTTTTTTTTAGAATTTTCAAAAATAAAATAAGTGTTTTACTTTCCCAATGGGTAGAATGAGAATAATTTTTGACTCGATCGGGCGTATTGAGCCCTAGCTAGTTCCTTCAGGCCGAGCTTTCACGAATTCTATTGCTTTGAATTTTAAAAAGGTGAAGAACAAGAAATGATAGAGTTAAATATAAGTTTATGTGTTAAGCAAGATTCGTCTCAAAACTTATATGAATAACTTGTGTTCTTTTTCTCCCATAAGCTTCTAATCCACCTAATCATACGTGCTTGTTCAACTAAGTCAATCGATGTTTTCAGAAAAAGCTTCAAATTTGTAACTTGATTCTTTAAAAGCAAGGTTTTGAAAGATAAAATGCCAAAGAAGCATGAATGAAGTATGAATGCAAAAATGCACGAATATTGTAATTATGCCAATGAAGCATACATTTGATCATATGGAGCTAGTAAAAGATGTGTCGTGATATCCCACTCCGCTAACCACGAGGTGGGGGTTCAAACTAAGACGTCTTTACTTCTAGGGATTTGGTGTGTTGTGATATCTCACTTGGAAGAAAGGTCTAGGTGAGGGTTCAAACTAAGACACCGATCCTTAGCCATATTAGGAAGAAGGTGTTGATGTGATTTCCCACTACGCTAGCAACGGGGTGGGTTTTCAAACTAAGAACACCGGTCGTTGGTTGTGATATCCTACTAGGGAGCGAGGCCTAGGTAGGTGTTCAAACTAAGCAACACATTCCTAGCTTTAAGAACTTATGAAAATGATAAATATGTTGCAAAAAGTTCTATGGTTTAAAATCAAGTTACATGTGCCTAATAAGTTGTTGCTTTGAGTCGTGATTCATCTTGAATTACGACTATGAAAATAAGTTGATCTATGGTTGAAACGAGCACACACATTCAAATCATATATCCATGTTGGGAGTAAAAAGTTCACAAGTCATAAATATGAGGGCTTAACATCTAAACTTATATCGACAATGATCTTGTTTAATTGCTTGGTTTAGATCTAGTGAAAAAAAATCGGGGACGATGAATTTATCCGTCAGGACGTCCATAGATTATTCTACGGACGCTTCTCATTCTATGATCCCAGTATTTATAAAATAAAGGAAGTCAAGCAAGTAGTTAAGAAAAAAAAAAAAAAAAATCCAAAAATATTAGGAATAATAGTGTACATATGAAAAATTGGTAAAAACGGGACTCGTCAAAACTATTAATTCTTTTGTTCCCCTTGACGAACACTTTGCTACTTTTCGAGGTAATTAGTCGAGGGGGGCCTAGATTCTTAGTTTTCATTGAGTATTTACTTCATAACATTGCGTGAGGACACGGCAATACCTTAGTATGGGGGATTTTGATATGTGTTTAATTACACATACCATTTTTCATATTAAGCGAACCTAAATGACTAAAAACGTACCAAAAATACATTGTATTTGTATGTTTGCATTTGTATTGTGCAGGAAACGGATATTCAAGAAAAGGAGCAAAAAGAAAGCCAAAAGCAAACGAATCCAAGCATGGAGTGGAAAGGGCAAAGTCAAAAGTCAAGCCAAGTAAAGAAAATACAACTTGAGGGGCCAAAACTGCCAAAACCTTAAGTTGTATTGCAAAAGAGAAAGACAAGGGTTAAAATTGCAAAGAAGGTAGAGATTGCATTTAAGTTATATAACTTAAGGGGACCATTTCTGCCTACTCCCCAAAAAGTCTTCTTTCCCGCCCAACAAACCCAGGAACAACTTGTATGTCGCCCCATACTTCTTCCCTGCAAAACCATCTCTCTCCCTAGCCAAAATCATTTCCTCCACCCTACTAACCCCCCCAGCAGTATAAAGTCCATGTTGGCAATCCCTAACCTTTCCCAAAGCATTTTCGATGGCTGAGATTGTCTCCAAAGAAGCTCAAAAGAAATCAAAGGCTGGGATTTGTTTTAGTCTCTCCTCACACAACAAGCACACTTGTTTTTATCTCTCCAAAGAAGCACAAGCTGCAAGATGAAGCTTTGGCTATAAATAGAGCTTTTTGTAAGCCTTTGAGGCATCTAGTTTTTAGTTTTCTTAGCAACTAATTAATTTTTAATCTTAAGCTTAAATTTCAAAGTAACTTACAGCTTTTACTTTCAGCTTTGTAACATTTCCAAGTTTTAATGCAAGTTTGAAGTTTGTAAGTCAATTTACAATACCAGTGTTAAGTTTCTTAATCATATTGTTTTGTGTTTAAAATCATCTCACCACAGCTTACTCATAAGCTGTTTTCATTAAGTAAAAATAAAAGGATTGATTCCAAACAAGCACACTTTGTTTGTATCTCTACAAAGAAGCACAAGCTGCAAGATGAAGACTTCAGCTATAAATAAGAGCCTTTTGTAAGCCTTTGAGGCATCTAGTTTTTTAGTTTTCTTAGCAACTAATTAATTTTTAATCTTAAGCTTAAATTTCAAAGTCACTTACAGCTTTTACTTTCAGCTTTGTAACATTTCCAAGTTTTAATGCAAGTTTGAAGTTTTTAAGTCAATTTACAATACCAGTGTTAAGTTTCTTACTCATATTGTTTTGTGTTCAAAAAGCTCTCACCACAGCTTACTCATAAGTTGTTTTCATTAAGTAAAAATAAAAAGTTAAGTAGTTAAGAGAAAATCACAAATATCACTCTCAAATATACCACAGCTTATGTTATGGATGATAAGCCAATTCTGGATGGGCTTATGGACTCTCACTAGCTTGTTTTATACAAGCTAGAGCTTGTAGATTCTCTGTTTGACCCTGTTTTGAGCAAGGGTGTTGTAAGTTTTTTCATTATTGTTTCTTATTTTCGGCAGAAACTGTATATAAGTGCTTTATTTTTGCTTATTTTGCTAGATGAAAAGTGTTTGTATTACTCTACTTAGTACGATAGATCACTTGTTAAAGACGTGTTTTAGTTATAAGTTAATACTGCTAGTTCACTTTTGGAGCAGTATTAACTTAAAGCTACCAGTACTAACTCCAAGTTAGTACTGCTAGTTCATTTTCTTGGATTTCAAAGGTAGCAGTACTAACTAACACTAGCAGTACTAACTCCAAGTTAGTACTGTCAGTTAAAACTGTTAGTACTGGTAGGTCATTTTAGCTTATCAGCTTATTACTTCAGCTTGTTTAAGATTTTCCTTAGCCTTTTAGAGTAGATTAAACCATTGTCCTTTACTGTTTGCTTATTTATTAATTCTTTGAGTCTTGTTAGCTTAGCAGTACTAACCTTAAGCTAACAGTACTAACTTTATCCTAGCAGTACTAACTCCAAGTTAGTACTGGTAGTTAAAACTGTTAGTACTGTTGTTAGTACTGTTGTGTTTATCTTGTTTAATTTAGCTAAATTGCTTTTTGTATTTGCTTATTTAGAGTTAGGTTAGTTAATTTGAATTTTCTTAAGTTTATTTGAGCTTGTTTATGCCTTAGTCTAAAAGTTTTAAAGTGTTTTTGTCATTCCTAGTTTTTCTTCTTGTTCCAGCCTATGTTCTTTGTTTAAATTTTATGTGCATTTCCTTTCAGTTTTAATTCCCAATCATTCCTTGTCATATTCAAACACCAATCATCAATCGTCTCTCGATTTTCCATTCCAGCCTCGTTGGGACATAACGACCCGGGGACACTCTATACTGCTTCCGGTTTTCTTGATCTCGCGTGATTTCGTCCCTTGGTGTATTTTTATCATATATAGATAGAATTTAAGGGGTGAGTTCGCGTGTGACCAATTTTTGGCGCCGCTGCCGGGGAGGTTGAAAAAGAATATCGCTACGTATTGACAATTTGTGTTTACATCTGTGAATATTTTCTTTATAAAAACATAAAAAGTACAAAAATATTTTTCATTTTCTTTTACTAGTATAATTATCATACAAAAACAAAAGAAAAAACCAAAAATATAAAAACATTGTCCATAAACAAGAAATAAAATTTACAAATTGGTAAAAATACCAAAATATAATATTCTCAATTGAGGTATTATCATAATAACTTCCGGTGAACTTATTGGTTCCCAACTCGAACAAAAGATTTAAAACTTACCATTTGTGTCTCTTACGATATACGGCTCACCTTGAAACGTTAAACAAACTACAAAGTGGGTATAAGGAGGGTTGTTCCTAGGAACTACGACCCGAAAGGAGAAATAAGCTTCGCGCTATTCCTACTCCTCCGCTCACCTGTGCGTTTATCATTTTGAGAGCTACCGTGAAGTAAGTAGACTATTTGGGTTCAAGTTGTCTAGTTTTAGGTTCCTGTCCGTTTAAAATAGATTGTGAATAAACTAAAAAACCAAAAATACTCTTCTTGTTCTCTATTTTAGTGCATGCGCACTCGTTCTAAAGCTCGTCGTCTACAACAACAACAACAACAAGTTTCTCAACATCTTGTTGAAACTCCCAAAGACACGATGGCTGATAATCGAACTATGGCAGAATTGCTCCAGGCTCCCACCGAGGGATACGAGGACGCAATTGTTGTTCCTGAAATTGAAGCAGCAAATTTTGAGATCAAGCATGGGTTGCTAACTCTTGTCCAGAACAAGCAGTTCTTCGGACATGACAAAGAGGACCCACATGCCCACATCCGTTACTTCAATAAAATCACCTCTACTTTGAGATATCCTAATGTCCCGACCACATCAATTAAGTTGATGCTTTTTCCTTTCTCTCTCGAGGGGGCAGCCCGGATATGGCTTGAAAAAGAACCCCCTCGATCAATTCAAACATGGGATGACCTCGTTGCTAAATTCATAAATCAGTTTTTCCCACCTTCTAAAACGACAAATCTTCGGAACGAAATTACAAATTTCAAGCAAAGATTTGATGAATCGTTTAGTGAGGCTTGGGATCGATTCAAAGATCTTCTCCGAGCATGTCCACATCATGGATTCTCGGAGCTTCACCAACTTGATACATTTTACAATGCCTTAAATGTCAATGATCAAGACTCTTTGAACTCTGCCGCAGGTGGTAACTTTTTGGACAAAAGACCCGCTGATTGCTCAAGCATCATCGAAAGCAAGTCCAAAGTTCGTCACTCCCGAAGCAAAGCCATTGTTGCTAAAGTGAGTACGAACGCTTCCACCTCCGGTGTATCTCCCGATGTTGCTGAATTGAAAGATATGGTTAGAGCTCTACTTCTCGACAAGCAGACATCTCCAGTTCCAATTCCAGCTCCCGCTCCCGTAAAAGCGGTTGAGCAAAGTTGTGTTACCTGCGGTGGTGCCCACTCATATCGTAATTGTCCGGCTACCGATAGCAACAATTACCGAGATAACATCCAAGAATACGTCTCGCAAGCAGCCGCAGCCAATTTCAACCAAGGAAATTCCGGTTACCGTCCGCCACCGATGGCAAACCAAATCAGACCACCCGGTTTTCCTCCCATGCAACACAACAACCAAGCCAACAATCAGAATCGTTGGAACCAAAACCAAAACCGTGGGAATGGCTACAACCAGGGTCAAATCCAACGACCCCAGGTTCAACAACAAGCCCCAATGTAAGCAACCACCGGTAATCAACACCTAGCTACCAGACTCCAGCTAATTCAAGCTACGGGGTGTGTCAAAAACTGATTTTGAGAGCTATGTCAAAGATAGATGATGCGGGGTTTTTTTTAATGAAAATATCAAACCAAATGTCCTACATAACCGACTTTGCTCACCAAAAATCGTCAATTCCCACCAAGCTATCTAATTCAAGTTCGGGTACTCTTCTACAACCCGTTGCTAACCCGAAGGGTGATTGAAAGTCAAAATAACCACCAGAATGGTGTATCATATATGGACCTCAAATTCCACCTCCGTGTGGGAAGTTGAAACGAGGTGACAAAGGACACGGTGCTTCCTAACGGAAGTACCAAAGACGTCCAACCTCCGATAGTCCAAGTTTATGAACCAGTTGTCATGCCTAGAACCAAAACGACTTTACCATATCCATCTAGAGTAAACAAGGAGAAAATTCGCGAAAAGGACGACCTTTTAGCTTTGAAATTTATGGAAATTTTTCGGAACCTCCACTTCGAGCTGAGCTTCGCAGATGCTCTCCTGCACATGCCTAAGTTTTGCTCCCGATGTGTCAAAGCTTTTGAACAACAAAGACAATATCGTGGAATTAACCAAACAACCGTTAATGAAAAAATTGCTCCGCAGTCATCCTAAAGACATTTCCCGAGAAATTAGTGTCCCGGGTAGGATTTCTGATACCGTGTGATTTTCCAGAGTTAGATGAATGCTTAGCCCTGGCCGATCTCGGTGCAAGCATAAATCTCATGCCACTCTCCGTTTTTGAAAAGCTTAATCGCCAAGGGCTTACCAAAACTAGGATGGTACTCGAGTTAGCCGACCGATCAATCTCCACTCCCACCGGCATAGCCGAAGATGTTTTTGTGAAGGTTGGAACCTTCTATTTTCCTGCCGATTTTGTGTATGATGCCGACCCTAGAGTCCCGTTGATTTTAGGAAGACCATTTTTAAGAACGGCAAGAGCCTTGATTGATGTACACGGTGAAAAGATGACCTTAAGACATGATGACCAATCTGTGACTTTCAAAGTAGGTGATACGAAAAAATTCTCCTACAATGCCATAGAATCAGTTAACAAGGTCGACTTTATTGATATAGCTTGTGAGGAATATTCTCAAGAGGTTTTAGGTTTCTCGGAAGTATTAGCAAATGGAAATTCCACTCCTTACTTTGAACCGATTGTTGATACCACTTCTCCCACCCTCACTCCATTCGAGGGTCGGTGATTTCAATTCCTTGAAAAATCCGAGGCTGACTTTTGATACTTCGTATAATCCAGGAATTGATGATGCCGAATGTGATCCCGAGAAGGACATTCTTCCTTCTATGAAGCTAACCTAAATAGTGAGCCTATCACCACTTCCCACACCATGCAAATTATTTTCCTGGGGTTAGAAAAGAACTTAAGATTTGTGAAGCCAAAACCAATGAAACATCAATTGATGAACCTCCCGAGGTCGAGCTCAAGGACTTACCTCCCCACCTCGAATATGCATTTTTAGAGGGTGACAACAAGTTACCAGTCATCATTGCTAAAGATTTGAGTGTCTTGGAGAAAGCCGCTCTCATAAAGGTGTTGCAGTCCCACAAGCGAGCCATCGCTTGGAAACTCTCCGATATCAAGGGTATTAACCCGGAATTTTGTACTCACAAAATTCTAATGGAAGAGGACTACACACCAGCGGTCCAACATCAGAGACGGGTAAACCCAAAAATCCACGATGTCATCAAAAAAGAAGTTGAAAAACTTCTTGACGCTGGATTAATTTACCCTATCTCGGATAGTCCTTGGGTAAGCCCGGTACACTGTGTACCAAAGAAAGGTGGTTTTACCGTAGTTGAGAATGAGCAAAATGAGTTGATCCCAACTCGATTAGTTACGGGATGGCGGGTATGCATTGACTACCGAAAGTTGAATGAAGCCACCCGAAAAGACCACTTTCCACTACCATTCATGGACCAAATGCTCGAGAGGCTTGCGGGAAACGAATACTATTGTTTTCTCGATGGTTTCTCGGGTTATTTTCAAATACCCATCGACCCAATATCCAGGAAAAGACAACATTTACTTTGCCCATACGGAACCTGCCTATCGCCGCATGCCCTTGGCCTCTGCAATGCATCAAACAGCACATTTCAGAGATGTATGATGGCCCATTCTTCCACACATAGATAGAAAAAACGATGGAGAGTGTTTATGGAATGACCTTTCGGTTTATGGAAGTTCCTTTCTCACATGCCTAACCCTTTGGAAAAGATGCATAAGCTTTGTGAAGGACACCAATTTAGCTCTAAACTCGGAGAAAAGCCATTTCATGGTTAAGGAAGGCATTGTTCTTGGACATAAAATCTCCAAGTCGGGAATTGAGGTTGATCGAAGCTAAAATTGACGTTATCGCCAAGCTCCCTCACCCGACTACTGAAAAAGTGTCCCGTAGTTTCTTGGCATGCCGGGTTTTATAGAAGATATCCCAAATCCAAAATTTCTCAAAAATAGCCCATCCCATGACCATTTGCTTGAAAAAGAGCTCCGTTTTGATTTCTCCAAAGAGTGTAATTTGAAGCATTAACACACTCAAAAAGAAAATCAACCTAAAAAGGCTCCAATCCTGATTGCCCCCAGACTGAATTAAACCTTTTGAAGAACTTATTGCGAGATCATCGTTTTCGCCTTAGGTGCAGTCCTTGGTGAGCAACGCATGAAAACATTTCAGGCCTATACATTAATCCAAGTAAAACAATGATGGAGGCGGAATCATCGTTACAACCACGACAGAGAAAGAAATGTAAGTGCCCTTGGTGTACGCATTCGAAAAATTCGATCTTACCTTGTCATGAACAAACATGCATGTGTATAACGGATCAATCCGCTCAAGTATGCCTCTTTGCTAAGATAGATGCTATGGCGAGATGCTCCGATGGTTTTCTGCTCCTTCAAGAGTTTCGAATTGGAGTAGTTTGACACGAAAGGAGCTGAGAACCTAAGCGGCTAAGTCATCTATCACGATTAGAATAATCCCACAGATAATGAACTTGATCCAAAGAAAAAAATGAAAATATGACCTCTTGAAACCTTAGTTTCGATTGCAGTTCTTGATTCTAGAACCCCATGGATGCTGACATGCGCAAACAACCATGCGGGAAATTTTTCGTGATCAAGGGATGTCAACCCAGCAGAAAAGAAAATTCCTTCAAAGACGTGAAGATTATTTCAGGAAGATCCTTTCTGTTAAAAAATCTGTTGGCGGATCAAAGTTATTCCGACGTTGTGTTTTTTGCAAGGAAGCCCAGACATCCTCAGGCTTGCCACGATGGTCCACCGGTGGACATCACGGTGCAACTACACAGCAAGGAAAGACTTCGATTCCGGATTCTTTGCCCACAATCTACAAAAAAGATGCCATGAGTTGGTTAAAAACTACAACTCATATGCAGCGTCAAGTGAAAAAATTTCACAACGGATGAGAGCCACAAAATTCATCCATTTTGTGAAATCTTTTACGTCTGGGGCATTGACTTTATTGGCCATTCCCATCATCCAAGATTCACAAATACATCCTAGTAGCAGTTGATTACTTTCAAAATGGTTTAACGAAACGCTACCCACCAATGATGCTGGGTTGCTAGTCAGATTTTTTGGAAAGCTCTTTTTGCCCCGATTCAAAACTCCCAGAGCAATTATCATTGACCGAGGCACTCATTTTTGTAATGATCAATTTGCCAAGGTAATGCTTAAATATGGAGTTACCCATCGACTTTCCACTGCATACCATCCACAAACAAGTGGACAAGTCGAGGTTTCCAATCGGGGCTTGAAGAGAATTCTTGAGAGATCAATAGGAGAGAACCGTACCTCTTGGTCTGAATAAAGCTCGATGATGCTTATGTCTTTCCGCACCGCTTACAAAAAACCCAATGGGTGAACTCATATAAGCTGGTTTTTTTTTTTTACGGAAAAGCCAACATCTGCCAATTGAGTTATAAAAAAAAGAACACAAGGGCCTACTGGGACTTAAAACATACAAACCTTTGACCTGAAAACCGCTGGGTGACCAAGTAAAGGTTCAGTTGAATTAACTTAATGACTCCGTGATGAAGCTTATGAGAACTCTTTGATCTATAAAGAAAAGACAAAGAGGATTCACGACTCTAAAATTAAAAAAAAAAAAAAAGAAAACCGCGTTTTTTAACGTCGTTGATCGAGTCCTCCTCATTAACTCTAGATTAAAGATTTTTCTCATGAAAGGCTTAAAACCCCGCTGTCAGGACCATTCCACTATCACACAAGATTTCCCGTACTGCACAGTCGAGTTATCGCCAAAACTCCGGGCCAAACCTTCAAATGAATGGTCATCGTATTAGGCACTACTTTGGAGAGGACATACGCCGATGGTTGTCCTGGATCTCAAACTTTCCCCAAGGACAATAAATATCGGGGACTGGAGTTCAAGCATAAGGCGACCAAAACAAGCGCTTCGTGGGAGGCACCCCATGCTTATCGTAGTATTATGTAGAAATGAATAAGTGTTTTCTTGTTGTGTGGAGGCTCGCCTCTTCCATTACCCGTGTTTCGTGTTTGAGTTGTTAATTTGTCCAGATTGTCCCGTATTATGAAAAAGCTCTCGATTCTGTCATTTTTCACTCGAGTTTCACATCCTCAGCTTCATTTTGGGAATCCAGTATCCAAATCTAATCGACTAACGTTTTATCTTTTGGCACACTTCATAAACGGCCTTAGATTTGCGTAGGAACCCCTTTAAAACATCGAGGACGATGTTTAGTTCTAGTATGGGGGGGATCTTCGATTTGATTTTTGCCTGCAGTCGTTGTTATCACGCAATCCCGTTTTTACCACCAAATTTTTGCAAAAATACCAAAAAAATTTAAAAATTTTCAAAAATAAAATAAGTGTTTTGTCACAGTTTTGACTTTCCTAATGGGTAGAATGAGAATAATTTTTGACTCGATCGGGCGTGTTGAGCCCTAGCTAGTTCCTCAACTTACCGCTTGTAGGCTAAGCTTTCACGAATTCTATCGTTCGAATTTTAATAAGGTGAAGAACAAGAAGTGATAGAGTTAAATATAAGTTTATGTGCTGAGCAAGATTCTTCTAAAACTTATATGAGTAACTTGTGGCTTTTTCTCCCATTAGCTTCTAATCCACCTAATCATACGTGCTCATTTCAAATCAACTAAGTCAATCGATGTTTTTTTTTTAAAAAGCTTCAAACTTGTAACTTGATTCTTTAAAGCGAGGTTTTTCTGTTCTTAGTAATTCGAAAGTTAAAATGCCAAAGAAGCATGAATGAAATATGAATGCAAAAATGCATGAATATTGAAATTTTGCCAATAAAGCATACATTTGATTAAATGAAGAAAGTAAATGTTGTGTCATGATACCCCACTCCCCAAACCGGGGGGGTTCAAACTAAGACATCTTTGCTCCTAAGGATTTGGTGTGTTGTGATATCTCACCAGGAAGCAAGGTCTAGGTGAGGGTTCAAACTAAGACACCTATCCTTAGCCAGGTGTTGATGTGATTTCGGGTTGAATTGATTTCCCACGACGCTAGCAACGGGGTGGGTTTTCAAACTAAGAACACCGGTCGTTGATTGTGAGTATCCTACTAAGGGGAGCGATGCTAGGTAGGTGTTTCAAACTAAGCAAACGCATTTCTAGCCTTTAGCACATATGATTATGATGATAAAGATTTGGCATAATTCTACAGTTAAATTTTCGTTCCTTAAAATCTAGATTACAAGGTCCTCTATTAAGTTTGTTGAGTCATGATTCATCTGAATTACGACGTATGGAAATAAGTTGATCTATGGTTGAGTTGAAATAATACAACACAATTAATCATATTATCCATGTTGGGAGTTTAAAAGTTCACACAAGTCATAATATGAGTGCTTAACATCTAGACTTATATAGACAAATGATCTTGTTTAAAATATTGCTTGGGTTGGATCATGAAAAATCGGGGGACAAATGAATTGTTCGCATCAGGAACATCCGTAGATTATTCTATGGACGCTTCTCATTCTATGATCCCAGTGTTTATAAAATAAAGGAAGTCGAACAGGCAGTCAAGAAAAGAAAAAGGAAAATCCAAAAATATTAGGGATAGTTAGTGTACATATAAAGAAATGGTGAAAACGGGACTTGTCGAAACTATTGATTCTTTAGTTCCCCTTGACGAACACTTTGCTACTTTTCAAGGTTATTTAGTCAAAGGGGATTAAGGTTCTTTGTTTCTTGAGTGTTTTATTTTCATAACATTCGCCGAGGACACACAATACCTTAGTAGGGGGATTTGGTATGTGCTTATATTACACATACCATTTTCCATAAAAACGACTTAAATGACTAAAAACGTACCAGATACATCGTATTTGTAGGTTTTTGTATTGTATTGTGCCAGCAAACGATATTCTATAGCAGACCATAAGAAAGCAAAACCAAACAAAACCAAGCACAGAATGGAAAGGACAAAGTCAAAGGTCAACCAAGTGAAGAAAATACAACTTGAGGGACTAAAAATTAGCCAAACTCATGTTGTTATTAATTACAAAAATTAAAAACAAGGGTCAATATTGCAACCGAGCAAAGATTGCATTCAAGTTTATATAACCTGAGGGGACAACACTGCCTACGTACCTAAAAGCATTCTTATCCCTGCCCCAACACGAACCCCAGGTTACAACTTGGATGTCGTCCCATACCTTCGACCCTGCAAAAACCACACAACACCTTGAGCCAAAATCATTCAACCACCCTAGGCTATTTCCCCTAGCCGTATACGTGCCATGTTGCAATCCCACACCATTTCTCAAGTATTTTCAATGGCTGAGATTGACTCCAAAGAAGCACAAAAGAAATTAAAGGCTGGGATTTGCTTGAGAATCACCTCACACAACAAGCACACTTAGTTTTTGCTCTCACAAAAGAAGCACAAGCTGCAAGTCCAAGAGATGAAGACTTCGGCTATAAATAGAGCCTTTTGTAAGCCTTTGAGGCATCTTAGTTTTAACTAGTTAGTTTTTAATTTTAGCTTAATTTTTAATATAACTCAGCTTATTTTAAGTCATTTACAGCTTTTTATTTTCAGCTTTGTAACACTTTCAAGTTTTAATGCAAATTTAAGGTTTTAAGTCAATTTACAATTCCAAGTGCTAAGTTTCTGAATTGTGTT
The DNA here is from genome assembly GCA_026074375.1 of Tanacetum coccineum. Taxonomy (NCBI): domain Eukaryota; kingdom Viridiplantae; phylum Streptophyta; class Magnoliopsida; order Asterales; family Asteraceae; genus Tanacetum; species Tanacetum coccineum. Next base: position 21,546 of record BQNB010061769.1, read on the forward strand.
GTTTTGTGTTTAAAAAGCTCTCAATACAGCTTATTTATAAGCTGTTTTCATTAAGTAAAACTAAAAAGTTAAGTAGTTAAGAGAAAATTACAAAAATCACTCTCAAATACACCACAGCTTACTTTATGGATGATAAGCCAGTTCTGGATGGGCTTATGGACTCTCACTAGCTTGTTTTATGCAAGCTAGAGCTTGTAGATTCATTATTTGACCCTGTTTTGAGCAAGGGTGTTGTAAGTCTCTCTCTTTTTCTTATTATTTTTATTTACTGCAGAACTGCTTATAGTGCTTATTTGTTACTTATGTTTACTTATTTGTGCTTCATCAGTATGTTTAGTGCTTATCTTGTTTAGTTGTTAGTCTAAAAATAGTTTGTATCACTTTCTTAGTTAGTACTGTTAGTTCATTTGTTAAAACTGTTAGACTATTTCAGCTTATTTAAGTGCTAATTCTGCTTATAAGTGTTTTAATTTGTTATTTGATAATCTGTTTTTAATCAATTTGAAATAAAAAAATGAGTTTTGAAAATTTTAAGGGCTGTTTGAAACAAGCAGTACTAACTCCAAGTTAGTACTGCTAGTTCATTTTCTTGGATTTCAAAGGTAGCAGTACTAACTCAACACCAGCAGTACTAACTCCAAGTTAGTACTGTTAGTTAAAACTGTTAGTACTGGTAGTTCATTTTAGCCTATCAGCTTATTATTTCTGCTTATTTAAGATTTCCTCAGCTTTTTAGAGTAGATTAAACCATTTTCCTTTACTGTTTTTAGGAGTAAGCTTATTTAAGCTTATTTTCCTTTTCAAAGTATTTCCAATAGTGTATCAGTTTGTAGCTTTTTAGCTTATTTGCCATTCTAGTTTATTCTAGTTGCTTATTCTTATTACTGAATGCTTATTAAGGTTAGTTAAATTTCTGTTTTAGCTTATTTGCTTATTTCTTGTTTCATTGTGTTCTGTTAAAGCTAGCAGTACTAACCTTAAGATAACAGTACTAACTCAAAGCTAGCAGTACTAACTCCAAGTTAGTACTGATAGTTAATACTGTTAGTACTGTTGTTAGTACTGCTGAGTTTTTCTTGCTTAATTCAGCTTAATTGCTTTTGAATTTGCTTATTTAGATTTAGCTTAGCTTAATTGATTTGTCTTAAGCTTATTTGAGCTTATTTATGTCTTAGTATAAAAGTTTTAATTATTCCTTATCTATTTCTAGCTTTTATTTTTGTTCCAGCTTATTTTCTTTGCTTATTTTTGTGTGCATTTACTTATTAGTTTTAGTGCCTAATCATAATCACATCCTTGTCATATTCAAACATCAATCATCAATCGTCTTGCGATTTTCCATTCCAGCCTCGTTGGGACATAACGACCCGGGAACACTCTATACTGCTTTCGGTTTCATTGATCTCGTGGATTTTGATCCCTGTTGTGTATTTATATATGCTTATACTTATTTATATATAAAAAGGAGTCCAATTTACAGGAGTCAAAGAGCTTGATGTAGTCCATACAATGCTTTTCAACCTTGTATACTCTATCAAGAAAGTCTGGATTTTCAAATCCTGATGGTTGACATACATACACCTCTTCTTCAATCTTCCCATAAAGAAAAGCACTTTTTACATCCACTTGATATACCACAAAATCTATAAATGAAGAATAAGCTAAAAATAGCCTAATTGCTTCAATTCTTGCAACAGGGGCAAAGACTTCATCATAGTCAATCCCTTCTTCTTATGTGTACCCTTGAGCATCCAATCTTGCTTTATTTCTTATCACAATTCCCCTTTCATCTTTTTTATTCCTGAAAACCCACTTAGTGACTATAGCCTTTTTTCCATTTGGTAAATCCACTAAAGTCCAAACTTCTTGTAACTTGAATTGTAGAAGCTCTTCCTGCATAGCCTTTTTCCATCTTGGATCCTTCAATGCATGAATTACCTTTTTGGGTTCTCCCTGTAATAAAAAGCAAGCAAACAAGCTGTTTTGAAGGTCTTTATGGTTTGTTCTTTGTTGAAGAGTACTAACAAACCCATGTTTCTCCAAATTCTTTGACATCTTTCTTGTTTGTGTAGCTAATTGAAAATCTCCAATTACTTGATCAAGAGGATGATCTTTATGAATTCTTGTAGTTGGAATAGGACTGACTTAGATTGTTGTATCCAAATTGTTAATGTCATCCGCTGCACCAACATCATCATCATCTCTTGAGAAGTCAAATATGCTAACAACTTCCAAAGCAGGCATATTTGGATCAAATTGAAGTTCAATGCTTGTTTTTCCACCAACAACATTAACTTAATTCGTACTAGCAACATTAACATTGTTAGTGCTGTTAATATTATCTTCCTTCTCTTGATCATTAAATTCACTATCTTTTCTTGGATCTTCATCAACCTTCTTTCCATCATCAATTGAAGGTTTGGATCCATCATCACGAGAACTCTTTGGATATTGGGAATATGGTGGATCAACAATCCATAATTGTAGCAAAATGTAATCTTTGATAGGTTCTGTCTCCTATCTAGCTTGACCTGCATTATCACTTGCTTTTCTACCTGCAAAACCATTAGACTGTGTACCTGCAACAATTGGCTCATAATTCATTGTTCTTGTTAGTGCATCAATATCAAATAGCCAATCTAGTCCACTACCTACTATCATTTATGCGTGACTCTTTAACTAAACCTAATATGCAAGTTTTCTTCCACTATCCTTGTTCTACTATTGAATACTCTAAAGGCTTTACTATTCAAAGAGTATCCAACAAAGAAACCTTCATCAGCCTTACCATTAAATTTGCCTAAGTGATCTATGGTATTAAGAATAGTAACAAGACACCCAAATGGTCTCATAAAACTTAAAGTTGGTGTTCTACCATGAAAAAGTTCATACAGGGTCTTGTTATAATATTCTCAACTGAGGTATTATCATAATAACTTCCAGTGAACTTGTTGGTTCCCAAATCGAACAAAAGATTTAAAAACTTGCCATTTGTGTCTCTTACGACGTACGGCTCACCTTGATAAGTTAAACAAACTATAAAGTGGGTATACGGAGGGTTGTTCCAGAGAGAACTACGACCCCGAAAGGAGAATTAAGCTTCGTCGCTTTCCGACTCCTCCGCTCACCTGTGCGTTTATCTTTTTGAGAGCTACCGTGAAGTAAGTAGATTATTTGGTAGAAGTTGTCTTATCTCATTGTCCGGTAAAATACATTGTGAATAAATCATTGAAAAACCAAAAAAAAATTAGTGTAAATTTTCTTTTTATATTTCTATTTTGTGCATGCGCACGATGTTCTCAAGCCCGTAAACGTCGACAACAGCAAGTCCGACAAACTTCTGTTGAACCACCAAATCTTGAGAAACCAAATAATAACCAAGAACTTTTCAATCCTCCCATAGTTACGATGGCCGATAATCGTACTATGGCGCAATTGCTCGAAGCACCCACCGAGGGTTACGAGGATGCGATCGTTGTTCCCGAAATTACCGCGAACAACTTTGAGATCAAGCATGGTCGACGTTAATCTTGTCCAACAAGCAATTTTTAGACATGATTAAGAAGACCCACATGCCCACATCTGATATTTCAACAAGAGCACTTCTAAATAAGTTCCCGAACGTCCCAGTACGCCAGTGTTTAAGCTTAATGCTTTCCCAATTTCCCTCAGGAGGAAGTCAGCCCGGATTTGCTTGAAAAAGAGCCCCCTCAATCGTTCTTACATGGATGATCTTGTTTCAAAATTCATTAACAAATTCTTCCCTCCCTCTAAAACAACAAATCTTCGAAATGAAATCAAACGCAGATTTTCAACAAAAATTTTGATGAAACGTTGTTACTAGGCATGGACCGCTTCAATGATCTTTTAGGGATGCCGATGCCCGCATTGGGTTTTCAGATTTGCATCAACTCGATACATTCTATAATTCCCTAAATTCGAAAGGATCAAGAGTCATTAACTCCGCTGCGGGGTACTTCTTTCTGGATAAAATGCTCGAGAATGCCCTAAAATGATCGAGAGCAAGATCCAAATTCATCATCATGATGCAAGGCCATTATTCAAAAAGTGAGTACGAGCTCTTCTACCCCAGCAGTTTCATCCGATGTTGCTGAACTGAAAGATATGGTTAGAGCATTGATTCTCGATAAGAAAAACCAAACTCCAGCTCCCGCTCCCGTAAAAGCGGTCGAGCAAAGTTGTGTAACTTGCGGGGGTGGTCATTCTTACCAAAATTGTCCAGCCACCAATGGCAACATTTATCGTGACAATATCCAAGAATACGTGTCACAAGCCGCCGCAGTTAACTACAACCAAGGGAATGCCAGTTACCGACCTCAGATGGTTTACAACCACATTCGACCTCCTCGGTTGTTCCGCCCATGGCAACACAACAGCCATGCCAACAATCAGCAATCGTTGGAACCCAAGAACCAAAATCGTGAATGGCTACATTCCAGGGTGCAAATCCAACGACCCAGGTTCAACAACAAGCCCAAATGTATCAACCCCCGGTTAATCAACCCCCCAGCTTACCAAGCTCCAGCTCATCAAGCTTCGGGTGTGTCAAAAACTGATTTTGAGAGCTATGTCAATGCTAATGATGCGGTTATGCAAAACATGCAAACCAAATGACCAACATAACCGACTTGCTCACCAAAACATAAATCCAACAAAGGGCTTCTACTTCGGGCATACGTTGCTCTTCCAAGCACCAACCATTGCTAACCCATAGGTGATGGAAAGCTATCCCAATACCCGAAGCGTGTTACCTATAATGACTCAGATTTCTTCTCATCCTAAAGAGAAGGGAATATGAACCCTGGCGACAAAGGATGAACGGTGCACCAAGCACACGAAAACATCAACCTCTCATGTCCCAAACTAATTGACCAAATTGGTGAGCCGTTGTTGCTTCAAAGACTAAACCAACCTAGCCTTATCCTTCAAGGCGCAAGCAAAGAAAAGCTCCGTGAAAAAGACCAATCTTCTAGCTTTAAAATTTAGGAGATTTTCAGAAGTCTCCATTTCGAGCTTATTTCGCGGACTAGCTCTCCTACACATGCCAAATTTGCACTAAGACAAACCAATGTTTTAGAAAGCTCCGCAATGACAAGGATAAGTATTGATAGAGTTGACCAAAACACAAACCGGGGTAATGAAAAATGTTTTCGATCAGTCATCCTAAAGACATTTCCCAAAAAATTAGGAGACCCGGGTAGATTTCTGATACCGTGTGATTTTCCAGAGTTGGATGAATGCTTAGCCCTGGACGATCTCGGTGCAAGCATCAATCTAATTTCGCTCTCTGTTTTTGAAAAGCTTAATCTCCAAGGACTGACCAAAACTAGGATGATACTTGAGTTAGCCGACCGATCGACCTCCACTCCCACCGGCATAGCCGAAGATGTTTTTGTGAAGGTTGGAACCTTCTACTTTCCAGCCGATTTATGGTAGTTGACTATGAGGCCGACCCCTTAGAGTCCCGTGAATTAGAGAAGACCATTTTTAAGAACGAACAAGAGCCTTGATTGATGTACACGGTGAAAAGATGACCTTAAGACATGATGACCAATCCGTGACCTTCAAAGTAGGTGATACGAAAATTCTCCTACAATGCCATAGAATCAGTTAACAAGGTGTTGACTTATTGATATAGCTTTTGAGGGGAATAATCTCAAAGAAGGTTTTAGATTCTCGAAGCATTAGCATATTGAAATCCCACTCCACATTCCATCCTTTGAACCCAATTGGTTGAGACCACTTCTCCCACCTCTCCCCACCCTCACGCCATTCGAGAGGGTAGAGATTTCATTCTGAAGAAATCGAAGCTGAACCTTTCTGCTATAATTTTCGTATAAGGCAGGAATTGATGATGCCCGAATGTGATCCCGATGGAGGGTACATTCATCTTCTTGAAGCTATCTTAAACAGTGAGCCCATTATCACACACTTCCCAACCAGCAAATTATTTTCCCTAGGGTTAGAAAAGAACGAAGATTTGTGAAGCCAAAACCGATGAAACATCAATTGATGAACCTCCCAAGATCGAACTCAAGGACTTACTCCCCACCTCGAATATGCATTTTTGGAGGGTGACAACAAGTTACCAGTCATCATTGCTAAAGATTTGAGTGTCTGGGAGAAAGCCGCTCTCATAAAGGTGTTGCAGTCCCACAAGCGAGCCATCGCTTGGAAACTCTCTGATATCAAGGGTATTAACCCGGAATTTTGTACTCACAAAATTCTAATGGAAGAGGACTACACACCAGCGGTCCAACATCAGAGACGGGTAAACCCAAAAATCCACGATGTCATAAAAAAGAAGTTGAAAAACTTTGTGACGCTGATTAATTTTACCCCTATCATCGGATAGTCCGTGGGGAAAGCCCGTACACTGTTTACCAAAGAAAGGTGGTTTTACCGGATTGAAAATGAGCCAAAATGAGTTGATCGCTAACTCGATTGTTACGGGATGGCGGGGAATGCATTGACTACCGAAAGTTGAATGAAGCACCCAAAAGACCCATTTTCACTACTAATTCATAGGTCCAAATGCTCCGAGAGGCTTGCGGAAACAATACTAATTGTTTTCTCGATGGTTTCTCAGTTATTTTCAAATACCCATCAGACCCAAATGATCAGGAAAAGACAATTTTACTACTTGCCCATATGAACCTTTGCCTACCACCGCCTACCGCTTGCCCTTTGGCCTCGCAATGCACCAGCACAGTCTAGAGATGTATGATGGCAATCTTTCATGACATAGATCGAAAAAAGATTGAAGTATTATGGATGACTTTTCCCGGTTTTGGAAGTCTTTCCTCTACAATGCCTAACCCATCTGGAAAAGATGCTTACGCGTTGTTGAAGACACCAATTGTAGCTCTAAACTGGGAAAAGCCATTTCTTGGTAAGAAGCCATTATGTCTTGGACTAAAATCGCCCAATCGGGAATTGAAGGCCGATCGAGCTAAGATTGACAGTTAATTAGCAAAAGCTCCCGCAACATTACCGACTACTGTAAAAGAGTCCGTGAGTTTTTCTTGTGCAATCCGGTTTGTATAGAAGATTCAATCCAGAATTTCGCAAAAATAGCCACTCCATTACCCTTTTGCTTGAAAAAAGAGACTCCGTTTTAGTTCCACCAAAGAGTGTATTGAAGCATTTAACACTCTCAAAAAGAATACTCTAACCGAAGCTCCAATCCTGATTGACTTCCCGACTGGAATGAACCATTTAACAGTTTATTATGCGTTGACAGAGCGATTTCGCCTAGTTGCATCTTGGGGCAAACTTCAATGTGAAACATTTCAGCCTAGAACATTATGCAAGTAAACAATGATAGCAGACTCACGTACAACCACGACAGAGAAAGAAATGTTAGCCGTGGTGTAACTGCATCAAAAAATTCCGAGCTTAACTTTCTCCAATGAACAAATGCCATTGTTATGACTGATCATTCCGCCCTCAAGTATCTCGTTGCAAAGAAATATTCTAAGCGAAGATTGCTCCGATGGGTCTGCGCCTTCCAAGAGTTCGACTTTAGATTTAGTTTGACAAAAGAAAGGGAGCTGAGAACCTAGCGCTGATCATCTATCACGATTAAGAATCCTCACGAGAATGACTCGATCCACAGAGATAAATGAAAAAGTACCGCTTGAAAACACTTAGATTCGAATTGCTATTCTTGATGGCTAGAACCAGCCATGGTTTTTGCACTGACACGCAACTACAATGCGGGAAAGTTTCGTGATCAAAGGATGTTCCACCCAGCAGAAAAGAAATTTCTTTCAAAGACGTGAAGCATTAATTTCTGGGAAATCCCTTTTCTGTTTAAAAATCGTGCGAATCAAGTTATTCGACGTTGTGTTTTTGGCAAAGAAGCCCTAGGACATCATCAGGGCTTGCACGATGGTTCCCAACGCACCGGGGACATCACGTGCTAACGTACACAGCAAGATACGTCTCTGATGCCTGATTCTTTTAGCTAGCCTCACAATCTACAAAGATGCCCATGAGTTGGTTAAAACTGCAACTCAATGCCAGTGCCAGGATAAAAAAAAAAATTTTTTTTTCCCACAACGGATGAGATCGCCACAAAATTCCATCCAAGTTTGTGAAATCTTTGATGTCTAGGGCTTGATTTTTATCGGGGCCGTTCCTGTCTTCCAGAGGAAACAAATATATACTTCGTGGCCTTGATTATTTAATCAAAATGGTTTGAAGCAAAAGCACTCCCCCACCAATGACAGCCAATGAGTTTTCTTGCAAATTTCTTAAATCTCTCTCGCCAGATTTGGTACCCTCGGCAATCATAAGTGATCGCAGAACCCATTTTTTTGCAAATAACCAATTTGTAAAGGTCATGCTTAAATTACGGAGTCCTCATCGTCTCACCATCGGCTAATCATCCCAAACCAAGTGGATTATTGAGTTAACCAATCGTGTTTGAAACGATTACTGAAAGGACCGTGGGCGGCAAATCGGGCCTCTTGTCATAATTTAGTTGACGCACTTTGGGCTTTCCGTACAGCTTACAAAACACACATCGGGTGTACTCCCATACTATTTGGTGTACGGGAAGGCATGTCTCTTTTCCGATTGAGCACGAGCACAAAGCTTACGTGGGCCCTTTAACAGTAACAAAACTTGATATTAAAACCGCGTGATCACAGAAAAGTTCACTCAAACAACTTAATAGAACTTCGTATTCAGTGCCTATGAGCACTCATTAATTCTACAAAGCAGCAAACAAAGAGAATCCCTACTCCTAATCAAAACCGCGTTTCACCATCGGTTGATTCGAGTCCTCCTCTTTAACTCTAAATGAATATTATTCTCGGGGGCAAGCTTAAAACCCACTGCAGCGAGTGGACCATTCACTGTTAACCAAGTTTTTCCATTATGTCACTTCGCGTATATCCTAAAACTCTGGAGGACTAAATTTCAAATAAATGTCACCGTATTGAAGCGACACTTGGAGGGACGTACCTCAATTGTAGTCCCAGAACCCCTCCAGACGTTCCCGAGGGGCCCAATAAATTCGGGGGACGTCAACCTAGCGACCTTAACAAGCCTTCGTGAGGCACCCCCATGCTTTTTCGTATTATTGTGTAGAAATGAATAAATGTAATTCTTGGTTGTGTTGGAAGGCTCGCCTTTTCCCATTAACCCGTAGAGTTTCACATCCCTCAGCTTCATTTTAGGAATCCACTATCCAAAACTAATCGACTAACGTTTTAATCTTTTGGCACACTTAATAAACCGCCCTTAGATTTATGTAGGAACCCCTTCAAAACATCGAGGAACAAGTTTAGTAACTAGTAAGGGGGGGGTGGGGTAAATCTTGCGAATTTGAGTATGCCTGCTGCTGGTTGTTTGTTACGTAATCCCGTTTTTAACCCACCAAATTTTTTGCAAAAATACCAAAAAAAAATACAAAATTTTAAAAAAATTTTCCAAAAATAAAATAGTGTTTTGTCACAGTTTCGACTTTCCTAATAGGTAGAATGAGAATAATTTTTGACTCGATCGGTCGTGTGACCCTAGCTAGTCCGTCAAATTGTTTGCTAAGCTTTCCCACAGAATTCTATTGTTTTCGAATAATAAGTGATGAACAATAAGTGTAAGAGTTAAATATAATTTATGTGCTGAGCAAGATTCTTTTAAAACTTATATAAGTAACTTGTGTGGCCTCTTTCTCCCATTAGCTTCTATCCCCCTAATCATAACGTGCTCTTTTCAAGTCAACTAAGTCACATCGATGTTTTTTAGAAAATGCTTCAAAGTTGTAACTTAATTTCTTTTAAAGCGAGGTTTTTCTGTTCTTAGTAATTTGAAAGTTAAAATGGCCAAAGAAAGCATGAATGAGAATATGAATGCAAAAATGCATTAAATATTGAAATTATGCCAAGAAGCATACATTTGAGTATATGGAGAAAGTAAAAGATGTGTTCGGATAAGCCCACTCCGCTAACCTACGAGAGGTGGGGGTTCAAACAAAGAACATCTTTACTGTCTGAGGGAATTTGGTATATTGTGATATCTCCCTCACACAGGTAAGCAGTCTAGGTGAGTGGTTCAAACAAAGACACCTATCCTTAGACCATATTAGGAAAAGGTGGTTGATTTATTTCCCCACTACGCTAGCCTAGCAACGGGGTGGGTTTTCAAACTAAGAACACCGGTCGTTGGTTGTGATATCCTACTAGGGAGCGAGGCCTAGGTAGGTGTTCAAACTAAGCAACGCATTCCTAGCTTTAAGAACTTATGATTATGATTATGAAGATGTTGCAAAAAGTTCTTCAGTTTAAATTTCGCTCTTTAAAATCAAGTTACAAAGGCCTAATAAGTTGTTGCTTTGAGTCTTGATTCATCTTGAATTACGACTATGGAAATAAGTTGATCTATGGTTGAGTTGATATGAGTACACACATTTAAATCATATATCCGTGTTGGGAGTTAAAAGTTCACAAGTCATAAGTATGAGTGCTCAACATTTAGACTTATATTGACAAATGATCTTGTTTAATTGCTTGGTTTGAATCTAGTGAAAAAAATCAGGGACGATGAATTTATCCGTCAGGACAGCCATAGATTATTCTATGGACGCTTCTTATTCTATGATCCCAATATTGATAAAATAAAGGAAGTCAACCAGGTTGTTAAGAAAAAAAAGAAGAAAAATCTAAAAATATTAAGGATAGTTAGTGTACATATAAAAAAAAATGGTGAAAACGGGACTTGTCGAAACTATTGATTCTTTAGTTCCCCTTGACAAACACTTTGCTACTTTTCAAAGTAATTAGTAAAGGGGGTTAGAGATTCTTAGTTTTCTTGAGTGTTTACTTCATAACATTGCGTGAGGACACGACAATACCTTAGTATGGGGGATTTTGGTATGTGCTTAATTACACATACCATTTTCCATTCTAAACGGACTTAAACGACTAAAAACGTACCAAAAATACATTGTATTTGTATGTTTTGCCAAGACATTCAGAGTTAATGAGAAGAACTTTGTTCTTCTTGTCACAAATCTGTGACACAGAAAAGAGATTGAAATGTTGTAGTTCTTTCATAAAGCACACATCCTCAAAATCTAACTTTCCTGTTTTAATTTTACCTGTACCAGTTTTACTAACCTTTACTGATTCCTTCAAAAGCAACATGGCCACTATAACGTTCATGATTATTCAGCAAGGTAGGCCATGTTTCCATTCATGTGCCTGAACACCCACTAACAACATTTCCTTTGTATCTGTTAAAGGTGGGCTATATGTTGAATACATCAGCACATTGAGATATAAGAGATTAAAGTTTCCCTCTTAGGGACCCAAGCCATTTTGGACTTGGGTCTGCCTATGGATTTGAAAGTAGCACAATTTCTAGGACTTTGATCACCATTGTAATTTGGACTTTGTGCCAGATCTTTTTGGTTCCCAATTACAACCTGTTGAGGGCTTAACAGCAGTTTTCAGCCTTTTCCCCCAACACACTAACTGCATATAACCTCAGCAGTCTTACCCTATTGTTTTGAACAAATTTGTTTCTAAGATGTTGTTGTGTTATTAAAAGGCTTCTAAAGGAAGAATGAGTTTTTTATGAAAAAACAGTTTTTTGGAGTCTAACTCTATTCACAAAAGGTTTAACAGTACTTAATGGTATGTTGCTTAATTACACACACTACCTTTTACCTTTAAAAAACGAGCTTAATGACCAAAAACGACATAAACATGCCAAATATAACTTGTTTTGCAAATGTATTGTGCAGGAACGAGTACCTAAGAAAAGGACGAAAAACAAAGCCAAAACGACAAAACGCGACTACGTAATGGAAAAGACTTGTGAAAGACAAAGCAAATCGAAGCCGAAAAGTCTATCAAGTCAAAAAGTCATCAAAAAGTCCAACTGGTCAAAAGTGCAAAGTCAACACCAAATCAAAAAATACATGGTCACAGTCAAAATGAAGTCAAAGAAAAAAAAATAAAACTATAGGACTGAAATTGCAAATTCGCCTAAGTTAAATTACACCAAGAAAGAAAAAGAAAGACAAGGGGGGAAACTGCCTAAATGCCAAAGTTTAACTCCAAGGGCCATTTCTGTCAAGTCCTAAGACTTATAGCCACCAAGGACGGTTTATGCAATCAATGTTATAACTTTTGGGGACTTATTTTGCCAAGTCCCCAAAGTTATTTAACACCAAGGACGATGGATGCAAAGATATATATGTCCATGAGGGGTTAAAAGTGCCAAAACCCCAAACCCATGCCCTGTCACCCCCAACCTTTATAACTTTTCTTTCCCGCCATTTTTGAAACCCAAAAACCCAGGACCAAATCACGGGATTTCTTCCCTTCTTTTACCCTGCAACCCAAACCACCCCATGGATAAAACTTTCCCCCCTCCTCCACTAAAACCCTAATCCCATTTGGCAATCCCACAATTCCCCAAGCCTAATCCAACGGCTATGATGATTGATTATTGATGAAATTGAAGGGCCAAGATTGAAGCTGTGAACCTCTCACAACACAAACACAAGAAGCACAACAAGAGACCTGGGACATCTATAAAAGAGAGAGATGAACAAGTAGTTTGGAGTAGTTAGTAGTTCTTAATTTTTTCAGCTTGTAATTTTCTTTATTTTTAAGCATTCTCTCTTAAGTTTGCGAATTCAGCTTTAATCACTTGTACCTTTGTTATTTTAGCTTGTACTTAATCATTTTAAGCAATATAATTCAGTTTTTAAGTGTCAAGTGTTTTTCATTTCAAAATTTAAGCTGATTTACTTCAATAAGCTCTAATAAGCTCATTTGAGCTTATACTTGTTCATAAGCTCAAATTCAGTTTAAAACTTGTTGAAAGTCATTTACTTACTAGTTTTGTTCAATTTAAATCAAAACATGATAACTTGAGTTCATTAGATTCATTTTGGAAGCAACAAGGAGGTAATAAGCTTTTAAGAGCTTATTGAGCTTTAAGCTCAGGTTTTAGAGGCAAGGTGCCACTTAGGTGTATGATTTTAAGCCACTCACTCTACAGGAGTGGCTAGTGACTGAGACAACAAAAAAATTCAGGTTTAACTTCCTAAATTTCATCTTAGCATATTCACAGCTTAATTCAGGTAGCTTGTTCCTTTGATTTCCTTGAGCTTAATCCTGTCTAGTATTGTTTAGGTAGTTTAAATATGCAAATGTTTTAAAATTTGGTAGCTAGAATCTATTAATGTTTCATGATTTGAAATTCTGTCATTTGTAAGTAGCTAGGAGAGAAAGTAGCTTATTACTACTAATAAGCTGTAAGTTTTAGAGTCAAATTAGTTTTAATAGGTTAGAAATAGTGTAAGTAGATAAAAGGTTTCAGCTGATTTAGTGTTAAATTAGATTTTAATGCCAATATAGTTTTGACAGTTATTATAAAGGGGTGTTTGGGATAACTTGGAAAACGGGTCAAAATGGTTGTGTGTTTGGGTTGAGGTAACTTAGTTAGTTTAAGCTTAAGTTTTAAGCTTGTTTTAAGCTGTTTTTAAAAGTTTTAAGGTTTTAAAATTGTTTTCCAAAGTTTTTCTAAACCATTGTTGAAACTGTGGGATTTTAAAAAACACCACAAGTGCTTATTTAGTTAAGCACTTGTGATTTTGAGTTAAGGTTCAAAAAGAGTGTGTTGTGTGTGTGTTAAACAAGCTGACAAACATCTTTGGTCTTTTGACTTTGGTGAGTCAAAAATCACCAAGTCTTTAGTAGCAGTTTTTAAAATCCAAAAGCCCTTTTTCATTTAACACATTCAGCAAGTTTTAATGGATTTTAGAAAGTCAAAATTTGTGCACAAGTCCTATTGCTAGGGTACTCTATCTGTTTAAGCTTGTTTTCTTGTTTAGAGCTTATTTGACAGCTTTTAAAAAGCTGTCAAATAAGCCCTTGAGTTTAGCCTAAATCTCCCCTGGTGCAAAGGGGAGATTTTAAGCTCTCTTAGCTTAGCATTTAAGAGCACTTAAGCCCAAGTTCTTGGCTTATTTCAAGAGCCTATAAGCTCTTGTATAAGCCCTCTAAGTTTCAGACCTTAGTAAGCTTATTTGATGGCTTAATTTTAAGCCTCAAACTTGCCAGTTTCTGTTTTTAGCTTAACTTTAGTGTAAGGATTGCTTATTTCATTTTTGACTTGTTTAGCTTATTTCATAAGCTAAATTTTGTTCCTAGTAGCTTATTTAGATATATTAGTTAGTTGTTAAGCTAATTTGCCTTTTTCCTAGCTTATTTGTCCAAAAAGTTAAGTTTTTTTTTTTTAGCCCTTTAAGCTTTGTTTAGCTTTTCTGTCATAATAAGCTCTCCACAGCTTATTTAGCCTTAAGCTTTAAGTCTTTTCAGCTTATTTAAGATAATTTAGATCCCCTTAGCTTATTTAGTCCTAAGCCCCTAATCCTAGCTTATTGTCCACTAACAGCCAAATGACTTAGCTAAAATTTTTGCTTTTAAGCCTTTTAAGCAAACTGTCACCTTTTAGCTTATTTTTAAGCTGATTGAGGGCTTTTCGTAAAAAGTTATAGTTGACAAAGTTGTTAAGCCCCACGAGCTTAACAACTTTGCTTTTTTAAGTTTTCGAAAAAAAAAGAGGGAAAGACAAGAGGTCCGGGTGAGCAAGACTCGAACCCGGGACCTATCGATACAAACCCTCTTTTACACAACACACTCACCGCTGCGCCCTTGGGACTTTTTCGTTATAGTCTGATGTGTAGTAAAAGCAAACAAATTTATATACGTATAGTATTAATCCCGTGAAAATTTCTATCCAAAATACTTCTCAATCAA
>BQNB010061770.1:0-36351 GCA_026074375.1 Tanacetum coccineum
TACCTTCTTTGCGCTTCTTGTCTTCTGAAAATCGACTTTTATGGTTAGGGAATCGTAAATATGATCAAGCACACCTAAAAATCGTTTTTAGGTCTTCTATTTATAGTGTCTGGAAGTTCTTTGATACGCCGTGTTGATAGAAATAATGCCTAAAAACGTTAATAATATTTTTTGATCTCTCTACGTTTTGATAATCACAAAATGTAAAAACGATTAATGAAAAATTGTTTGTAAACAAATAATTAGTAGTAAATTTTCATTTTGAAAATTTAATTACTTAAAGGTATGAATAAATAAATGCTTAATGCATTTTATAATCAAATGAATTTTTATTCAACCTCGTATTTTTTATAAAACTGTCACAAACATTTTTATAACTTTTACAAAACATTTTTGGATTTAAAAGAAATGTTTTATTCAAAATAAATATTTTGAATTCAAATTTTATACCCAAAAACGGCTAGAAATATTCCAGAAAACACCTCCCCCAGAAAAGACAAAAAAGGGAGCGTCTGGCCTGGGTGGTCCCCTTAATAATTAAGGGGACCGGCCCCTATTTAAGGGGACCGCCCAGACAAAAAGCCAGCTCAGCTGGCCTATAAATACTGGACCATTCCCCACTGTTTTTCTCACCTTTTGCACACACTTTCTTTCTATTCTAAATCAGTTTATACTTTCTTTAATTTCCCTTGATCATTTAATCATAAAGCCTTGTTTCCAAGTGATCCAAGCTTTGATCCTCAAGTGCAAGAGAAGAATACTTCCTATCATCAAGTGAAGAAGTATTATAGCTTAGTGTGTGTCCTTGCAACCTTGTTGCAATTGTATCATATCTTATAAATCATTTGTGTGTATTGTGAAGGTGTGTATCGTAGTTGTGTATACTAAGTAGATTGTGGTGATCATTGTAAGTATAGATAGATCGGGTTGATCTTAGTAGGTAGTGTTTGATTGATGTAATCAAGGTAGTGTTTAGTTAAAGTAAAGTTGTGAAGAAAAGTATAAAAAGGTTGTGAAGGGTAGAGAAGTTGAAAAGTGAAGAATAGTCGTGTAGTGAAGAAGAAGTCGTGTGGTGAAGCCAAGTAGTGAATTGTCGTGTAGTGGTGTGATTAGTCGTGATAGATTAGTTCTAGCTAGAATTAGAACTCGACATTTTGCTTAGTGTTGGAAATTGGTGTAAGCTAAGTTGTGTATGGTTTTCTCCGCCTAAAGGGAGCTTGTTGACGTAGTGAAGAAAACTCTCGAGTTTGGTACTCGGGGAGTGGAGTAGGGCGAAGAGGTGCTTCGTTACCGAACCACTATAAATCCTCATGTTGTGGTTTGATCTTTCCATCTCTTATCTCTTATCTTGCATATTTATTTTATATCTTATCATTACTTACTTGATTAGTTAAATTGTTCATATTGTGAATTCACATAAAGTCGAATCTAAGTTTTTATAAACAAACATAACATTAATTTAAAAAGCGGTAAACTATTCAACCCCCCTTCTAGTTTTCCACACATATCATACTTAGCCATGGCGGGAAATAGAAGAAAAAGAGAGGGAAATAGGATACCTAATCCAGAGTTAGCGTGCAACGGAGAACAAATGCGAAGGCTTCGAGATAAGAGAAAGAAAAAACGTGCAGTAGTGTAGGTGTAAAAGTAAAAAGTGAAATGTAAAAATAAATGAGCCTATTTATTGGGCTCCAAGAAAGCCAACCGTCGTGACGAATGAATGACATGGGCCTGGCAAAGCCCAGAGCAAGGACTGTTGTGAACCAGACACTTCAGGGTCCATGGGTGGCCAGGGGCTGTCCACAAAAAAAATGCTATAAATGAAGAGGCAGTTGAGGACTTGATAAGTCTAGCACGAACGACTTGCCAGCACATTCGCACTAGAATAGGGGGACATGATAAACTAATGTGATTGATTATGAACGTAGCGCGTACTCCAAGGAAATTACCCCTATACTCCGTATTGACCTCAACCAAAACGGCGTATCTAGTCATTTTCAGACACTATAAATAGAAGACTCAAAAAAGAGTTTTCAGTGTGCTTAATCATATTCCTTATACCTTAGGCACTAAAGGTCGATTTTCTGAAGAAAAGAAGAGCAGCCAACGTCAAGCATCAATCATAATTCAATAGAAGACACCGTGTAATTTTTACTCTCTTAATCGTTCGATTTTCATTGTTTGATTACGCTTGTATAGTTACAAAGGTTGTGGGCTAATATCCTCGGGTATTAGCCATCTTAATGAAGATCTAAATGTTTGGTTTGTTTTAAACTCGATTGCTTAATTTATCGCTGTTTGTTTAATTATGTTTATCACCTAATACTTGTCTATGTGCTTGAATATGCGAACCATCATTCAACTAGGTCTAGAGATACCTAACAAGTTATCTAGATACTGTTGGGAATTATAGATTTGATGAGACAAAATAAATAAATAAATGAAACATAAGGACTAAATCATCAAGATTGGAATTCTACAAGCTGGTGGAGAATTATGGAAGATTTGGTCAAAGATATCAAAAGATGAAGATTCTGGAAGATCTCCTTAAGAAGATAAAGATAACAGAAGATATTTCTTAATGTTTAAAAGATTTACTTGTTTATATCTTTATGTTAACTTCCTTTGTAAGTCATGATCTCTCTATATAAAGAGATCATAGACACATTGTTTTAATGTACACAAAAGAAAAGAAAAACGTGTGTGTGTATCTCAAGAGATGTAGACGTCTAGTTTGTGTGGTGTAGCCTCAAGGATCTTTGATTCCTGTTACAGGTGGTAACCGTTCTATACTGATCATATAGAATTGAGGCTTAGTGGAAACGTATGGTAATAAAACCTTGTTCAATAACATTGATGTTCTTATTTATATTCCGCTGCATATTGTTATCATTGTTATTATGAATCCTAGATATAAGATCTAAACAATCTGAGCTTAAACGATCTAAGGAGTTCTATTAAACTCCACAGTTATCCAAGGCTTCAACCAACAAACCCTGACTTTTGGTATAACTAGATAATCCAAGTCTTCGTCCTAAATCTTAAGCTCGAACAAGTTATTATTGAAAGTCATGCATCTAACCAACCCGACTTCAAGATAAAATAAGTACACGCCTTCGTGAAATCCAACTTCAATCTCAAATAAGTGATACCCGATCAACTCCGTAGTCACTTAGAAAAATTAATACCAATTCTAGCCATTACAAGTTATGTTCTAATGACTCTTTATAAATATCGATCCAGGTCTCGTCACAAAAATTTTAGCCACTTTGTCACATTTTAAGCTTCAAAATTACCTAAATAATAACTAAAATTCAAATATACTAAATTCATCCCAAATCTAATAACTCTAGTTTTCATAACAACCCAATTAACAAAGAATCCCCGACCCAATCAATATATTATCTCGGCCCAAGTTTTGTAAACAAACCCGGTCTGCCAGAAATCCCTATTACCCGATCTAAAAGAGAATTAGGGATATAAAACTGATAATCCTTAATCTTTCTTATATCATAACCCTAATCATACTCACATATGCAGCCAACAAATTCATCCCTCCCAAAATACAGATCTCACTTCCATCCTTGTATCTCATTCGTCACTTTTCCTATTTAAATCGAGCACCAAATACAAGAATAGACAACACTTTCCTTTATACATACTCTCTTCCATATCTAACCCATACAAATCAATAACCAAATGAACCCTTTTGATTTACTCCAGCCAACACCGAACCATAACCTTTTTAACATTAATTGTTTGTTTAAAGCACAAAGAACACTATATGTTTTGGCTAAGATCTTGATTAAGGTCTCGGGTAGGTGTGTTTTGATTTTTTTTTCGTTTGCTTTTGTGAGTCATTTAATCAAAATAAAGATAGAATATGAGCACTCTTGTTCTTATTCTTTCTTTTGATTTTTAGATATTGAACAAGAAGCCATGCTTCATATTGATATATGATGTGAATGTGTTAAAGAATCTGTAAAGGTTTGTAATAACACCAAAAATCTGAGATCATTCTTGTATTTAGTTTTTTCGAGTCATTGATGGTAGGAGTTGTTAAGAAGTAATGATGGGATTAGGTTAGACTTAGATTTAATGAGTGTTGTTTCTGAATGTAACAACCCGAGTTACACGACGCGTATGACGATCGCGAGTTCGATGTCATAATTATTATTATATAAAATCATGTGAGCGAACGTCGACATTTAAATATTTATCTGTCGTAAATAATTATTTTCGTATTTTAATACGAACGGAAATTTAAAATATTTATTTTTGACGTTTTGCACGTCACCGTTTGACCGCGCGTTTGTTAATCGTTTGGAGCAACGTAAAAAATTTCGACGCGCCTCGTTATTATTTTTAAAATCGTAAAAAATGTCATCATTTTGTTCCTTGTCTTGAGACGGATTCGTGTTTTAAAATGTATACATTTTATTAAATGTTTAAATTAAATTTAGTGTGACGGAAATAAATTTAATCATGGAAAAATAAACCCGAGCCTTTGGTCGGTTACATAACGAAACAAATAACCTTTGTACTAGTTTTAAAAAGGACTAAAGGATAGAAGGACCAAAAGTGCCAAAGTGTCAAACTTTATTTCTATAAATACCACTCCACACACACACTTCTAACTTTTTAGAAATATTTTTACTTCCTTGTCCTCCCTCTCCATGTTCACGTCCAACCACCACCACCATAAACCACCCAAACATTTTAATTTTTCGACATGCAACTAAATCCGTTTACAAAATATTGATCCTCGTATCAAGGCCTACGTTTCCCACTATTAAAAGCCCACATGCATTAAGTATTGAAGAAGTTGGGTTTTGGGTTCGGTTTAAGAGTTTTCGAGTTAAATGGGTGTCTAAAAGAGTTAGATAAGTGTTTCTAGCAAGATGGTTTGGTTGAAAAGCATTCGGTTTGAGTTCATGGGTTGCGTCCGTGAGTTTCGGTCTGAGCCAAAGTCCGAAACCAAAGTAACACTTAAATGTCGTTGATGTGAGTATTCAAGTTTATGTATAAAATCCATTTGTTTCGTTATTTTAGTTCCGATTATTATATGTGATGAGGTACGAATTTGCGTTAAATTAGTTATGATGTGGGTTGATTGAGCGATTTTGGTATAGTGTATAGATGATTTTAGTCAGTAAAAATGTTAATTTATATTTTATGATCTTTCCGTGTTTTGTCGATAACAAAACATAGAATCATCGAAAGTAGAAAATAAAGTTTACTAGTTTTAAACCAATAGTTTTCTAACTCAACTATCATCTCATTTATCTCACACATCATATATATTTACTTTGTTAGATTTTATATAAATACATCTTTAGAATAAATGTGTAAAATAAGACTCAAACATATATTAACAAAGTATACATTAAAAGATAGTTTGTCTATAAAAGAAAAACATTTCATACATCATGCATGACCTCAAAACATATCTAGAAAATATTTTTCGAATTCTAAATTTAGATTTGTTGTCACTTAGCCGGTTCTCTCCAGTTGCACTGGCCGGTTCCATTGTGGTGATGGAACCGCCAAGAACCGGGCTACAATATTAGCCGGTTCTATTACGTTGCACTGGTAATGGAACCGGTAGAACCGTGCTACAGTAACTTTAAAGCCTATAAATACCAATTCATTTCTCTTGTTAAAGGCATCAATTAGAATAGTTTTTCACTCTCATATTCTACTAACATCTGATCATTGATCATGTTCTTTTCATTTTAGTGTTTTGGTGAATTTCGTAATAGGAGAAGTTTTACTGACTTTTGCATACGAGATCAAGCATCAAGGATTACTTGTAGCAAGTATCTCTCATCTCTTGAAGATCAAATGACTGATCTCTAAGCATTATCTATTATCATAGATTATGGAGTCATGTATTATTTTGTATTTAGAGCATTCGGGAAAGAGTATTGCACTCGATAGGATTTGTAGGGTCGAATCTATCGTTGTTGTATCTTAGTGTTTTGCTTAGTACCTATTAGAGGGTAAGCATTGTGGGGTTTGTTCCTCCATATTGGAACATGATATTTAGCTTAGTACTATATAAAGGGTAAGCAACGTTGTGAGGCTTCTCCGTCGGTTGACCAAGTTTTTGGTGAATATTTTATTCGATCGCTTGAGTAGGTGACTTGGGGAGTGGAGTAGGGTAAAGAAGGTGACCTTGTAGCCGAACCACTATAAATATCCGTGTCTCATATCCTTTATGGTTACATTTATTAATCATTGCTAACACTATATAAACAAATGATCTACAACAAACTAAACAATAAAGTTAAAAATTTTAATTGGTAAAACTATTCAACCCCCCCTCTTTTAGTTTTCCACAAAATGGTTTAGGTTCTCAGAGGTGATATATATGATTGGTTTCGTGTTTTAGGAACGGAAATATGGTTTTGAATTTCAGGAATTAAAGTTGATTGCATGTTACAGATGCTTGATATGTGAGAAATCACATATCCTTTTTATATCAAAAATAACCCTAAAATGAACAAATTGTGCAAATTATGCTTGTATATTGCTTGTTTGTCATTTGTGATGTGTAGGTACGGATATTGCAAAAATCACAAGAAAACGGTCAAAACCGGACAAACACGAACACGGGAACGGATAGAGTGTACAAGAGCCGGGAGTTTCTAGCAAAGGTCAACAAAGTCAACCTTGGTCAACCCTTGGTCAACCCACAAAACGATAAATCCTTCAAAATGCCAAAAATACCCTTATTGTTAAATCCATTTTCATCAAAAACCCTAAACTCATAACACCGTTAGTCCCTTAAGCCTTAAGACTAACGGTCGTTAACTTCTTTAAAAACTTTACCTTTTAACCATTTTACCCAAGCCCAAATCAAACACTAGCCCAATACCCTTTTAATATAAACCCGTACCCAAGTCAACTCTTGTTTCACTCGGTCAAACAACAACAAAAATAAGAAGAAAAGAGAGCGGGAAAAATAGTTTTC
Source organism: Tanacetum coccineum (assembly GCA_026074375.1). Classification (NCBI taxonomy): domain Eukaryota; kingdom Viridiplantae; phylum Streptophyta; class Magnoliopsida; order Asterales; family Asteraceae; genus Tanacetum; species Tanacetum coccineum. The sequence goes on from BQNB010061770.1 coordinate 6,977, forward strand.
ACTGTTCACCCGTCTTCCCCAAATTTACCCTGCCCAATTAACTTCATTTAAGTATAATTAACCCTTCTAGAAGCCTTCATCTGACACGTAGATGTCCACGTTGGCAATCCCAACACTTCTGATTGGTTAAACGTACGTGGAAAGCAATGGACGGCTAAGATCAAAGTGGTATGAAGGCAGTTATGGATCAAAGGCTATGATTAGATGAAGGAGGAGCGTCCCTGGATCTAGAAGACTCCTCACATCACTATAAATAGGAGGGAAGCTCACACAGTAGAAAATATCTAGGAGTAGGAGTAGTGTAGGTAGTTTAATAATAGCTTAATTTTAGCTTATTTGTATTTTCTTAATGTAATTTTCATTTAAAAAGCCATGTAATCTTTTCCTTTATTAATAAAATTGCAATTTACTTTAAAACTGTGTTTTTCTTTTATGAGAATTTTGCTAAATTTGATTAAAAGCTTTAAATAAGCTCAATAAGCTCTGAATAAGCTGTTTGTTGTTCACTTATATTCTCCAAGCTCAAATAAGCATCCTCAAAGCTTATTTGAGCTAAATTGATTGGATATTCAGTTTGGAAAAAGGAAACAAGCTTTTGGAAGATAAGCTAGAATTGGAAGAGCTTATGGGTTTTAGATTGCTTATTGAATAAGCTGGGTAGGTTAGAGCTTAATAGGATTTACTACTCCTGTTTTGAGCAAGGAGTTGAGGTATTCTCCAATTTTTCATTTCAAATCTGCTTATTATTCTTGTTAATCTGTTTTGCTTATCAATTAGCTTGTTAGTGCTTATTACTATTTCAATTGTGCTAATTATGTCTTTTATATGTTAATTTCATTTTAGATTTAAGCCTTTGATAAATCTGTCTTTGAATATTGCTTTGTTTTAACAAAAATCAGTTAAAAACTCTAAAAATATAAGCATTAGTTGCATTAGTTTTGGTACTTATTGTTACTTAATTTTATAGTTTTAGATAATAATTTATTCATATAAAGTTGTTATAACTAACTGGTATTATGTTGTTTGGTTGCTTAACTCTTATCTTCATAAGCTAAATATGGGATTATTCAATTTAAAAGGGTGTTTGGGTCAAGCAGTACTAACTTAAGTTAGTACTGCTTGTCACCATTTGATTCTTTAATATTGAATTCAAAACTCATACTTAGGTTTATAAGATCTGGATTAAAGGTATTTGTTAGGCTTATATTAGTTGTTTCAAAGATACTAAGTTTTAAGTTATGGATCTGTGGCCATAATGCTCCTATCCCTAATGTTTTTATTATTTTAGGATCAATCGTTTTCTATCTTTTTATTGTTACAGTCATTTGTCATTAGATTGGGTGTATTAAATGTGTAGAGTTTCAAGTCCATAGGCCTACATTTTGAAAACAAAAACAATAAGTTTGAGATTTGTTCATTAAGTGTCAGGCTCATCAGAAGTCAACAGGCTTTGGAGGCACATTTTCAAGTTTCAAATCTCAGCTATAAAAGTTAGTTTTATGCTTTTGAAAAATTATATACAATTAGTCTTTAGTTAGTAGAGATCTTTAAGCTTATTTGCATTGAAAAGTCTTATTCTGCTTATCTGATTTTAAAAAGTCTAAAAAGTAGATTTTGTTTTTGTTATTCAAAAGAACGCAAAAGTACAGGTAAAATGAATTATCAGCCTTTTAGAACTAGCTTTTTCATTGATCTTTTGATTTTTAAAATAGATTTTTAGAAAAGCAGTTTAGTAAGTATGCTTTTATTTCTAAGTTTAAGTTGTATAAAGCCAAAATCCATAGATCTGATTGAAGCTTAAAAATAATCTCAAAGGTTTTGCTTTTTGGTCTGTGTTTGGAAATTTCATTTTATGATCAATGCTTAATTTGAATTTTCAGCTTATGTCTTAGTTTTGTTTTAGCTTAGATTTGTTGGACACTTTGCTTTATTAGGTTTAAATTAGAGTGAAAAATGAAGCATATTATTTACTTAGATTTTAGGCTTTAGTCCTTAGCTTAATCGTTTTCTCTTAAGTTTTTATTAAAAAAAGCTAAAAAGGTTAAGTGTTTTTGCTGTATTTATAAAGCTGATTTCCAGCTTATTTATTGAAATTAAAAAAAAATGACCTTTTTAAAAGTTTCTGATTTCTGTTATTTTTATAACATTGCTTTATAAGTTTTTTGTAAAAATAAAAATTTTAAAGTTTTTGCAAAAAAAAGGGAAGAGGGGAAATCCAAGGTGAACAAGGCTTGAACCCTGGACCTCTACCCTCCTCACCTTTTATAAACCTCACAACACACACCACAACCACTGCGCCCTTGGGACTTTTACGTCCAAGTGTGCAACTAAAATTCATTTAACCCTTGTTTTAGCTTCTATTCATAATAAGCACTTCGTGTGCTAAATAGCTTTTCCTGGGCTTATTCGTTTAAGTTGGATTCGAGTTTTTATTTTTCCTTCAAACTTTGTTACCTTAGCTATTTTTAGAAATTTTCTTAGATTTTTAATTCAGCGTTTAGTATTTTTAATCATTTATTCTTATTAAAAACTTTAAAAAGTCATAAAAAATAGAATAATAATCAAAAACATAATTTTCCTTTTTATAAAATTTTCTTTTATCATATTCTAGGCTTAGGTTTGAAAATTACTTTCGTAGAGTTAATATTTTGAAATTTCACTTTTTAAAGAACGGAATTTCGTTCCCGTTCTCGTTTACTTCGTTTTTAACTTTACGCACCCTCGGTTTAGGATTTCTTTTTTCTTACAAGTTAGTAATTATGATTAGGAAAAGTTTAAAAATTCATATTTAGGTTTAATTTAGGTTTTAATTGTCGTGTTTCTTTAATTCCCGTTTACGTTTTATGCTTACGTGTTTAATTGATATTGCTTTCTTACTTGTTTTTGTGCATTTATTTACTTGTCATTCACATTTAGTAGGATTTAGAAACCCAAATCAAAATTCTTTAAAATCATTAAAAATGCACGATCACGGACTTAACCGATTTTCAATTCACGCTTCGTCGAGGGAAAACGACCCAGGAGGTTTTTGAGACAACTTTGGTTAAAAGTTTGTTTCTTGAACCCGACGAAAAATACTTACTATACTATTATTTGATATAATCCTTATATACTATATATTTACGTATAGCGTATTCGGAGAGGTATCAGTCATCATATTAATGAGACTATGCTTGAGCTCGAAATGCTTAGCAAGAATTGGTGGAACCACGATTGCCTTCGCATAACCCTCGGTGGGTGCACGGAGCAATTCCTCCATAGTACGTTGATCGGCCATCGTAACTACGGGAGGAGCTTGATTTTCAAGAGGTTCTTCGAGATTAAAAGGTTGCTTTGAACGTCTACGGTTACGACGTTTCGGATTTGAAGTAGTTGGATTAGGAGAAGATTCACCAACTAGATTCGAAGAAGAGCGAGTGCGCATGCACTAAAAACAAGAACAACATAATATTTTTGGTAACCGGATGTTAAAAGTCCATGGTAGCTCTTTAAACTACGCACAAGAGAGCGGAAGGAATTAGCACGCCGAAGCGATTTAAAAGCGTTCTTCCTTTTTGGGCGATGTTCCTTGGATCAAGCCCGCCTTATACCCTCCTTATAGTTTGTAATTCAAAGGTGAGCCGATTATAACGATTAACAACACGATTTGTTTTGTTGGTTTTTTGATTTTTTTGGTACTTTCAATACTTTAGGAAAAGTATTGTTGGTATTTTTTTAATTTTTTAATAATAAGAAAATATTCACAAACGGAAAATGATAACTTCACGAGGAAGGGTCTTCAAAAACTAATCTTCAAACGAAACACGAAAATCGTCTCACGACCTCCCCGGCAACGGCGCCAAAATGATAACGTACCTTTTTAGGGGTAGTTATATCAAATATATAGTATACGTATTCCAAAAGATTCTAAGAAATTACTTTTGACCAAAGCAAAATCTAAACTCTCCCTGGTCGTTTCCCGTCAAGGTGTGAATTGAGAATCGGGATTAAGTTCGTGAGCCCGTTTTTGAATGATTTTAAAGTTTTTGGGTTTGGATTCTAATTCTACTGATAATAAGCAAAGAAAAGTAGAGAAAACCTAAAAACGAAAGCAACTAAAGCTTAAAACCTAAAAACGAGAACGAGAATCAAAACCCGTTCTTTAAAAACCAAAATTCTACAAATTTAACCCTACGAGTGCAAAATTAATTTTCCTAGGTGCTAAATGATAAAAGAAAATTTAAAAAAAAGAATTATATTTTTTTGACTTTTTAATAATTTTTTATGAATTAAAAACATTTTTAAAAAGAAAAATTAATTAAAAATACTAAACGATCTTGGAAAAATCTAAAAAATTAAGGAAAAGTGCTTTGTACTAAGATAATCCTAAGAAAAATAAAATGGTGAACACAGCTTATTAAATAAGCTACGAAATAAGCAGAAAAGGGCTTATAAGCTAATTGGGTAAAAAGGGGTTAAGTAATAGATTTTGCAAATGAAAACTGAAAAAGACCTAAAAGCAAGTGTGTAGTGCAGTGTGTGTGTAAGAGGTTGAGGGTGTTGAGGTTCAAGGTTCGAGCCTTGCTCACCTTGGACTTCCACCTTCCCTTTTTGCCCTTTTTTCTAAAAAAATTTACACAGCTTATAAATAAGCTGTAAACACACAACTTTAATGAAAACAAAAATTTTTAAAACTTAAAAATAAGCTCAGAATAAGCAAATTAAATTGACAGAATGGGCTTTTTTACACTAAGTAACTAAAACTTGAACTGTTTGGCTTTTTTTACACCATAAGCAAAGTGAAAAAGCAAAGTAAGCTACCACAGATAGTAAACTACACCTAATAAGCAAATTTAAACAAAATAAGCAAGGAAAATAAGCTGCACTAAGCTTAAAAGACAGGAACACTTAAAAGGCTTTAAAACTTAACATTTTAAAGCTAAAAGTGAAAATAAGCTCAAATAAGCTCTAGATAAGCTAAAATGGACTTAAACTATCCTAATAAGCAAATAGACACAAGAATTAAGCAATCCTAACAAGCCAAGAGCACAAATAAGCAAATAAGCACTTTGGGCTAAAACTGTTAACCAAACAGGCACAAGGGCACTTTTGGGCTTAATTTTAAGCCACCTAATGGATCCTTATGGACTTAAGGCTTATACCCCTAAAAAGCTTATCCTATGGGCTTTCTAAATCATCACTCAGAAAATAGTTTGAAAATCAAATAAGCCCCGAAAAAGGCTTATGAAAACAGCTGTTCACACTGATTTGCTACTTTTTTTGGTTTTTCTTTAAAGACAACTAGGCTTTTGCAGACCTATCAATAAGCTAGAAAAATAAGTCTAAAAGCTAAACTAAGCTAAAACAGATAAAAATTGACAACTAATGAGCTTATGCTCAAAAATTCAGAAGCTAAAGACAATTTTAAGAAACCTAAATTTGAAAATTAAAAAGAACTTTTTAAAACTAAAACATGACTTGACAGATTTTTACTAAAACAAAAATGACAAAAGACTCTTTACCAACACTAATCCTACTGCATTTTACACTTTAAAAGAACACACATAAAACACTCTTCAAAATCACAATACACCACCCTACCAACACTATTTAAAAATCTTCTCCTAAAAGACCCCACCCCACCTCACATCCTAGTGCATCCCACCATCCCACAACACACCCATATAATAAATAACACACCACATACCATAACTCAAAAAACATCTCAACGTCCCCAAAAATCAGATATCCCACACACCCACTCTACACACACTCAAGTCTCCCTTCATCGCTACCCAACCACACCACACAAACCTCTGCACCAATATCAACCCCACAACATATTCTACTGACAAAACTACTCTACTACACCACTAACCCACCCACAACACTTGTCACACCTCAATATATATAATAAGATCTCCTCCATAATCTAACCATACTTCAGATAAAGTGACCATCTACCTGTCATCTCGTGCTTAAAGACGCAGCTCTCTGTCATATTGTCTCCCTTATGTGTACCACCCAATTTAATTAAAAATCCACGCACATAAATTGAACTCACACACACATATTAGTCTCCCAGTGTGACTCGCACCTCACACATAACTAACCACCCACCCTACCTCGTCCCTACACACTCCTCTTCTATAATACGTCTAATAAGTGTATGTTGATATATATATATACTCAGATGAATGTGTTCACTATCAACTAATGTAATTTGGTGTGTGTGTGTGTGTGTGATATACCACAGGAAACCGCTCGATCTGCACTGTGTCTCTCAACATACCCGACGAGATGTCATCAAATGTAGGCAGAGTGTGATTAAGGGCAGAGATAATTGTATCTCAGATCCCAACAAACTAACTATGCAGACCACTAGATACATCTTGATGCAGTCCTCCCACGCTCAGCTTGAGATATATACTGCAGATATTGTGTGAGATAAGTTACCTCGTCTTCACATTCCACGGAGACGCTCCTCGTTAGAATCGAATAACTTTCATCCCCACACATACATCCACTGTGTCCGTCTACAATACTCATCGACCTAACACATAACCTATACATCGTTAATAACACAGCAATACATCGACCCACTTATCAAACACTCACTCACACACCGTCTGTCATACACGTAGATATTACGCAGTCGATATACGCAAAGAGCCATCCACTATGATACATCTCCTCTCCCGCCACAATCTCTTCACTCGAATACACTCTGAACACAGTCATATGAAATGTAAAAAATGCATAAAAACATCCGACCCCCCTCGCAACCTAATCTATCGCGAACACATCCACAAGTATCCAAAGCCTTTTGGGCAAGAGCCATAAGACTCCTACAAATAAACCTCTCTTCCTGAGTCACCACCCTCCCTCTCTCCCCCTATAGACTTTCCCAAGAAGCACACCTCAACCAAGGCCCACATCACACAATTATATACCTTGCTCACAAATGTTTCTTTGCTACACGACTTCTTTGTGATTTTCAAAATTTTTAAGACCACATAAAAATAATCAAACTACCCCGTCGCCTCGCCCCCCCCCTATATAAGACGCCTTGAATGATTCAAAAAGCTTTTTACAAGAGCTTTAAAAAAAGATTTAAATGCCGCTAGGGCTGAGCTAAATTGACAATAATTAAAGAAAAAAATACTTTAAAATCTCGCTTCCATTAACTAAAAAAAGGATTACAATGCTTAAATTTAAATGACAGTAAAATTTAAATGACAAGTAATTAAAGGACAGTATGAAAATGGACAAATTTTGTTAATACAATACTGGACTTAACAAAAATTCGACAAGGAAACAATGAACTACACTAGCCTATATTTATACTATGTCTTGGTCTTCACTTCTTGTGTTTCTTCTATGAGAGAGCTCAAGATGTGTGTTTCTTGTGTGAGTAGAATTGTAAAGTCCATCTCAGCCCTTATTTTTGTTTGGTGCCCAATCCATATGATCATAACCCTTGATTTTCTTGTCATTGTCTTCTGCCCAATAGAATGGTGTAGGATTGCCAACATGGCATTGACTTCTTAGGGTGGGGTTTAAGGGTAAGTGATGGTTTTGTTGTGGTGTGAATAGTAAACGAGGTGGGAAAGTGACAGGGAAGGGTGAACAGGGTAAATGGCAGGAAAGTGGGTTTAACTGGATTTGTTTTTGGTGCAGGGTAAAGTGTTTAGGGATTTGACAACATTGGCCCCTCATTTTGTATATATGTATGACATTGAAAGTCCTTGAGGTGATAAATGTTTTTGTGGGTTGGCAGGATTAGTCCTTGAGGTTATATGGTTGTTTTACATGTATAGTCCCTAAAGGACTAACAGAGTTAACTGTTAAAGGGTGTTATGGGCTAACTAGCATTAAGTGGGGACTGGGCTTTTGGTTTTGGGCCGTATGTATTAAAAAAGGGTTTTGGGATTATTTCTTTGTAATAGTCTTCATAATGTTTAAATGGGCTGACTCGGCCCATTAGATGGGTACGGGTGGGCCCATTTAACATTTCTTCGGGTACGGCTTCAGCTTTGACCTTTGACTTCGTCGGGGTTGACTTTGACTTTGACTTTTTCACACTCTTCCATTTCGTGCTTGGTTTTGTCCGTTTTGGCTTGATTTTTCGTCCTTTTGTTGGATATCCGTTTCCTGCACAATATAAGTGAAAACATACAAATACAATGTATTTTTGGTACGTTTTTGGTCATTTAAGTCCGGTTTTTATGGAAAATGGTATGTGTAATTAAGCACATACTAGTGCTGCTTAAACAAATGTTAGTACTGTTATACCAACAACTGTTGCTACAACAATTGCAGCTGTTAGCTCAAGACCCAAAGAAAAAGGGATTGTTTTTTATGAACAAGAGCAAGAACAAGAGCAAGCTCCTACACCAATAGTTTCTTCATAACAACCAACACAGTTCAAGGACAAGGGTAAAGGCAAAATGGTTGAAGAAGAACAAGTGAAGAAAATGTCTAAGAAAGAGCTACTCACGCTTGATGAAGAACTTGCTTTGAAGCTACAAGCTGAAGAAGATGAAGAAGAAAGGCTTGCCAGGGAAAAAGCTTAAAAAGTTAAAGAAGCCAATACTGCTTGGGATGATATTCAAGCTAAAGTGGAAGCTGATTATTAGTTGGCTCAAATACTACAAGCTCAAAAGCAAGAAGAGTTGTCTGATGCAGATAAGGCTACATTATTTGTACAACTCTTAGAGAAAAGAAGAAAATTCTTTGCAGCTAAAAGACCAGAGGAAAAGAGGAACAAACCACCTACCAAAGCTCAACAAAGAAGTATCATGACTACTTATCTGAAAAACATGACAGGATAGAAGCCCAAAGACTTAAAGAATAAATCCTTTACAAATATTCAAGACTTATTTGACAAAGCTATGAAGAGGGTAAACAACTTTGTAGACATGGATACATAATTGGTGAAAGAGAGTTCTAAGAAAGCTAAAGCAAAGACAACACAAGAAAGCAGCTCAAAGAGAGCAGGAGAAGCTCTGGAACAAGAAAGCTCAAAGAAGCAAAAGAGGTGGAATGAAGATAAAGAAAACTGAAGACTTAATCAATTTATGGAAATCATTTCAGACGATGCGATTGAAGTAACCATTGATAGCTATCACCTTTATCTACTAAACCTCCAACCATTGTTTGACTACAAGATCTATAAAGAAGGAAGAAAATCAATTTCCAAATTATCAATCAGATGTAATTCTTAGAGTGTATTTTAACTTATTATGGAAAGATGCTTAAAAACTTTGACAGACAGATTATGAAAGTTCCTATGACAGAGCTAGTGAATTACTTTGATTTTCTTACATCTAATTGAAGACCATGTTTGAACATCAACTTAAAGATAGTTATGAAGAAACAACAATGGAGTTTAAAGTGTCAAACTGGAAGCTTTTAGAGTTCATTGTGTGACAATGCAGAACATACTTTATTATCTGTTGGTTGAGAAGATGTATCCACTTACAAAGCACACACTACATCAGATGTTCAATGATGTGAAGCTCCAAGTTGATTATGAATGTGAAATGGCATTTGAGCTTTTTAGATTGGTCAAGAAACAGCTTAAGGAAGGCTATGTATCTTAATGAAGTGTTTGGAAGTATCCTCCTGGTGATTGATGAAGCTTTTAATGAAGAAACTTGATGATTTTGAAGATAAATATCAAGTTTAGGGGAGGATTGTTGGGATTAAAAGTCTTCTTGAAGTTAAAGGTATTAGTTACTGCTGCTAAGTATAAATTAGTGCTGTTAGTAATCTTAATGAAAAATATGCTAAGTAGTTAATACTACTAGTGTAAGTTACTAATGCTAGTGTATATTACTACTGCTAGTAATTTTAGTACTACTAGAGTAAAGTTAGTACTGCTAGTGTAACTTAGTACTGCTGATGAAGATTGAAGACAACTTTCTAAGTAGTTAATGCTGCTTGTACATAGTTAGTGCTGCTGGTACAAAAGTTTCTACTATTGGTATTGAAAGTTAATGCTGCTGGTATAAAAAATTACAACTGCTGAAAGGATAAAGACTACTCAGAGAAAAGAGAAAAGATTGCTTATGGGATATGTATGAGATATTATTGTAAAAAATACGTAAAAGTTATTTGTTTAGAAGATCATGATAACTTAGGAAAATATTGTAATCCCATTAGGACTCCTTAGTGTATAAAAGGAGGTCCTAGGGTATAGAATTCAATGTATCAGTATCAAAGTATCAAATCAAGTCATTCATAAGAAATTGTCAAAATGAGCTATCAAAGGTTTTTTTAACCCAAACACCATTTAAGAGGTGTTCTTATATAATTAAGAGCTGAAAGAGTTTGGTAAACTGTTTTGTTTATTGAATCTTTTTCATTATTATAGTCATTGAAATTTCTTTCTTATTATCATTGACAGATATAGGGTGTGCGTTAAGAAAATCCACTATTTGCTCAAACCCTTCACTTTTAGCGGGTTTAGCCAAGTATGCGACCAAGTTATGAGTATCTGCAAACTTTAGATTCGCCATTTGTGTTGGGTTTTGATGATGAATGATGAAATTAAGTTAGGGTTTGAGATTAGAGAGTATACGAAAGTATGAAATCGATCAAATGAGTGATTGAAACCCTTAATCGAAGTATTTATGAAAATACCCTCAACAGCATTAACGTTCACCAGCAGTTGTAAGTTTATGCCTAGCAGCATTAACTTTCAACAGCAGTAGTAAGTTATGCCTAGCAGCATTAACTTCCAACAGCAGTAGTAAGTTATGCCTAGCAGCATTAACTTCCAACAGCAGTAGTAAGTTTATGCCTAGCAGCATTAACTTCAATTCCAGTCCAAACACTCTGTCTGTTTTTAATATATTCATCTCTCTTTCTGTTTTTCAACTCACCATTTCTCTCAATTCTTTTACTCACCAAATCACTCTGTCTGTTTTTATTTCACACAGCTCTCTTTCTGTTTTTATTCTCACCAATTCTCTCAATTCTTTTTCTCACCAAAACTCTCTTTCTATTTTTACTCCACACAGCTTTTCCATCATCAATCTAACACTTTTCTTTGCTTTTTCTACAAAATGTTAGTCCAAAAACCAAGAAAACACAACACATAGCAATTCATAATAATCACAGTATTAATTACACTTAACAGTATTAAGTATAACTAACAGTATTAACTCAGCAGTATTAAGTATAACTAGCAGCACTAATTATACTTAACAGCAGAAACTTTTAATGACATGAATAACAGTACTAATTCATACAAAACTCTACAAAAACATAAAGAGATAACAGACTTTAAGGATTTAACATTCCAATACTAGCAATCAAATATTGAAATCTACTTACATCAAAAGCTTTTGTAAGCAAATCTGCAACATTCTTGTCAGTATGGATTTTGACCATTTGAATCAACTTCTTTTCATTGCAATCCCTAATAAAATGATGTCTGTGAATCTAAAGCACTTGTCCACAGCAACTTGTGTAACACCCCCAAATTGGGTTGCAGCGGAATAAGGGTCCGGGGCGTGTTACTTCTCAGATCAATAACACAAGATGTATATGGAACGACCAAAAAGTCGTTTTAAAACTGATACATTGGATTTAACAAATGTTTGTTACAAATAGCCCGAAACTTTAACGTGTTCATTGTTATTATTACAAAGATACTGGGTTCACAACACATGAGTTTCCCAAAACATAATGCAACCATATCTTTAGCATGACATCCCAAAATCCAAAATCTCCAATGTATCTTGGCCCCCTTGTGCTTACTGGATCTCTGAAAAACCATGCTTTCTACAACCTCAATAAAATTGTTGGGGGAATTCACAGTTTGATAAATCATATATTGTTAGGACCATAAGATTCCAAGTGTATGATAAGTAAACAGATGCCAGAACATCATATAAATGTAATTTACGTTGCCTAAGCTCCATGACACTGAAGTATGACATAGATGAATACCATAAATGGCCTCCTTACATTGCCGTGACTGATTGTGTCTAACCGCAACATCCTATGTTCGACATGGTATATGTTCGTTTGCCGGTGATAGCTAATCACTTGAACGTGGGATGTCACTCCAATAGATTATTTACAACATTCCCGCTGCTCCACACTCAGCATTGACAGTTCATGATTAATATCGACCTAAACGGGCTCAACTGGGTTATCGTACTTAGGCAAACACGTAATCATAATACAAAACTTAAGCCACTTGTGTCCAATTTATAAAAACATTGCATTGTTTTTTCACCCCAAAACACTGTTATAAAAACAAATCATGTAAAACGTGGGGCTATGAACTCACCTTGAGTGAGCGAATATCAAGTATATCACAAATAATGCGTCACGCAAATCGTCAAATGCAACCTATTTAATTTAAGGGTGTAAATGTACTAATCACATTGGTAACTATACCATCTAATCTTTCGATATAGCTAATCACCATTCCTAATTGTTTTGGTAAAATTGTGTTTAATAAGTTAAAACGTTTATAATTTCCGTTGTAGTAAAATTGGCGTAACTTTCGCGTTTCAAGTCCGTTTCTTGCGTTTCTTATGTCCACGTTTTCGTATTAAGACGAGTTATCAATATTTGACATTTTCATATTTTTAGTCCCCTGATGAACAGTACTTTTTACTGTTCACACTAGTTATAAAGTTATTTTTATAGTTTTAGTTATCGTAAAACCCGTAAACGTCGTATTTTATTCGTTATAGCTCCGTTTTTAGCGATTCTTTCGAGCACGTTCTCGTAATTGAAAGTTCTATTTATTTATGAGGTTTACAAAAATAAATGTTTCTGTCATGAACAGTTTCTTTTATAAAAATGGTTTTATAAAAGTACTTTTATACATTTTAAGTATATAAACTCGCGTAATTCATAACTTCTTCATTTTTAATCAAAAAATTATGATTCTTATCATTTTGGAATCCTAGAAATGTGTATAATCTGTTAAAAACATCAAACTTTCTGTTTTGTATAATTTTTATAAAAGTTATTTTATAAACCCGTTTAATTAACGTATAACTCGTAATTAGCGTATCTTTTTCGTTATTAATCCGTTTTTCGGGTTTCTTATCTTTATCGTCGTGAGGTGTATTATCTTTATAAAACATCAAACTCACTGTTTGAAATTCGAAATCCAAACAGCCCCTTTATGTTCTATATGTATACTTTTATATAAGGCTTGTTTTATGTACTTTTTACCTTTGTAAATTTACCACAAGTCTTCCACCTCACTTTATATCATAAGTCATATATATAATAAAGTCCATAAGTCCATAGTTTGTCCATTTGTCCAAGTTAACAAGGTCTTAATCTCACTTTTAATCAAAACTTATTAAAGAAACCCTAATTTAACAAGTTTACATATGAACTTTTTATACATTACAGTGTGTAATGGGAGTTATACTTCCATTATAACTTTATTTTAGTATTCATATAACATAAACAAAAGTCCATGAACAAGATTAATAAGTCATTCGCAATACTTTTACTTGTAACATATTAAGTAACCTTGAAAACCCTAATTTGTATATATTCATTTTTACACTTTACCAACATGGTATAACACTTATAGATCCTAGATGGTAAAAGTGTACCAACATGGTATAACACTTATAGATCCTAGATGGTATAACACTTATAGATCCTAAATGGTATAACACTTATATATTCACAACATATGTAAAAGTGTACAAAATGATGATCACAAGTAAAAACTCTTTTTACATGATTAAAAGTCCTAGATGGTGATTTTACTACATAAACATCATATATACATATAACCATGAAAGGGAAAAGGTAAGGGCTTTAGATAACCTTAGTGTGATGAATAATGATGATGAGAAATATATGCTAAACCCTTGTTTAGACTTTAAAACCAAAGCTTGCAACAATAAAAACTCTAGATTAGGTTTGAAACCCTAATCTTACTTTCTTTGATAAATACTTGTAAATGGTTAACCAAGGCTTGCAAACACCTTAGTATATCTTAGGAATGATGTGTGATGGCTTTCATATGTTGAAGAAAATTTTGTATGGATTATTATAAAGTGGTGTTTTGAGCCGTGGGCTTATAGGAGCACAAAGGGAGAGATTTTTGATTTTTCTAAGTGTTAAGTGTTATGTGAACTCATCTCTTGCAATCTATAAGTATTATACATGTAGGACTAGTCAAGGAGACACCATGAGGGTTTTTAGGAAATCTTGGTCTTGGTCTTTGGTCAAAGAAACAAGAAAAGCTAGGTTTAATGGTGTAGATGTTGTACAAAACCAAGTTGCAAGATTTTTTTTCATATTTCTTTGTATCAATTGCAACAAATCCGGCCATAAAGGGATATATATGATATATTTTTGTAATTTTTATGTGTTGGGTATAAATGTGGGTTTTTGTTGAAGCATAGAAAAGTTTTGGTGGTTCCGGGAATGCCTAAACGTATTTTATCGTGAAACAAAATCAATTTACGCAACCAATAAAAATAAAATGAATAAAGTTAATAATTATCATCAAAATAATTACTTAACTCTTGCTTGATGTAAACATTAAATTGTTTGATGCCTGTTTACATTGAACGCTAATTTTTAGCTTACGCGATTTAGCTTAACGTTTACGATTTAAAAGCAAACGCGTACAATACTAAAAGTACATAGTGAATTTATTGACGAGGTCAATGACCCTAAAACACGGGGTGTTATAGTCTCCCCCCATTAAGTGAGCCTTGTCCTCAAGGCTTAAGACGCGGCACTTGACGACGATGCGGTCTTTGTGAAGAGATGTGGGTATTTCTTTCGGAATGGATCCTCGCGTTCCCTTGTAAACTTAGGACCTCTCTTGGAGTTCCATCGAACCTTGAATAATGAGATGCAGCTTCACTTCAACCGTTTAACCTTTCCATGTCCATTGATGCAAAGGGTTCCTCAGACCAAACTGAAAGTTGTCTTCCAAAATGAAAGTCCATCTCTCAACGGATACGGCTTAACAGTTCGTCGGCATAGCACTTTTTCAAGTTGCATACATAAAATGTATTGTGAACCCTGCTTAGCTCTTCTGGAAGCTCAAGCTTGAAAGCAACCTCTCCAACCATTTCTATCACCTTGAAAGGTCCAACATACCTAGGGTTTAACTTCCCCCGTTTGCCAAAACGTACAACCCCTTTCAAAGGCGAAAATTTAAGCATAACTTTATCCCCGACTTGGAATTCCATCGGTTTACACTTCAGATCGGCGTAACTCTTCTGTTGATCACGAGTGGCTTGCATCCTTTGCTTGATTTGGACGATTTTCTTAGTCGTCTCTTGAATTAGTTCTGGACCGAGGATTTGCGCTTCTCCAACTTCGGTCCAACAAACAGGTGAACGACACTTTCGACCATAAAGTGCTTCGAATGGTGCGGCCTTGATGCTAGCGTGATAGCTATTGTTATATGAAAACTCGACTAATGGCAAATGGTTAACCCAACCTTTTCCAAGTCCGATTCCACAAGCACACAAACATATCCTCGAGAGTTTGATAGTCCTCTCGATTTGTCCATTGTTGTGGATGATACGCTAGTACTCATATCCAAGTTCGTTACCCAAAGCTTCTGAAGTCGACTTCCAGAAATTTGATGGAACCTGCGGTCGGCGATCATAAATGATTGAGTACAGGTATTCCATGTCTTGGTGTCAACCTCCTTTAGGACATTCTTTCAAGTTTATCCAAGGATAGTCTTTCCTCCTTCTTATCGGTCACGAAGATGCAGACTTAGTGAGTCGGTAACGATCTCCAGATAGTGTCGTAAGCCCCTGCCGACGAGATCTTAGGAAGCTTCGTGACAAAATCCATAGTGATGTTGTCCCACTTCTATTCAGGTATCTTGGGTTGTACCAACAATCCTGATGGTATTTGATGTTCGGCTTTGACCTTAGCACATGTCAAACACTTGCTAACATAGGTGGCGATGTCGTCTTTCATATTGGGCCACCAATATAGCTTCTTCATATCTTGGTACATTTTGTTAGAACCTGGATGAATGGAGTATTTTAACTTGTGGGACTCGTGCATAATTATAGTCCTCAAGTCTCCATAACATGGTAACCAACTCCCGCCATTGAAGCATAGAGTTCCATCCGCATGCGGTTCCAACTTTTACTTTCTAACTTTCTCCGGATCCTTAGCATTTTCAAGTAACATGCCTCCAACATTTTTGTTCTTGATGTTCTCTAGTTTTCGTGCTTCAGTTTGAGCATTCAAGATTTGTTTGGGAAGATCTAAGCCAATAGTCATGACTAAGGCTCGAACTCTTAATGGTTGATCTCTCTCCTTCCTGCTTAGAGTATCAGCAACAACGTTTGCCTTTCCTGGGTGATAACGAATCTCACAAATCATAATCATCTGAAATGAGCAACTCAACCTATACGACGTTGCCTCATGTTCAACTCTTTCTGATTAAGAATGTGTTGTAGACTCTTATGATCAGTGAACACCGTTGCACTTGGTTCCATACAGGTAGTGCCTCCAAATCTTAGAGCGAACACTACTGCCTCCAAGCTCCAAAATCATGAGGGGTCTTTATAGTATTCTCATGAATCTTCAGTTGGTCGTCGGATAATAAGCAATCACCTTTTCTCTTTGCATTAACACTCAGACACCCAAACCCCTTCTTGAAAGGCATCGCAGTATGCTAATAAAAATCTTTGCTTCCTTTCGGTAAGGCTAGGATTGGTGCACTGCACAACTTCTGCTTCAACAGTTGAAAAGCTGCTTCTTGTTTATCACCCCACTCAAACTTGACCTTCTTCTAGGTGAGCTTGGTCATTGGTTTGGCGATCTTTGAAAACCCTTCAATGAATCTTCGATAATACCCTAAAAATTAACGAATTCTGTGGCGGACTTGGAGGCATTACCCAATCTTTAATGGATTTGATGTTGGCAGGGTCTACGTAAATACCCTGGCTGTCAATCACATGACTAAGGAATTGTACTTTAGGAATCCAAAATCCACACTTAGAAAACTTGGCATACAACTCCTCTTTCTTAAGCAACTCTAAGATTAACTTAAGGTGCTCTTCGTGCTATTGTTTGTTCTTCAAATATTTTAGAATATCGTCAATAAAGACAATTACAAATTTATCCAAATATGGTTTGCACACCCGGTTCATAAGGTCCATGAATACGGCAGGTGCGTTTGTCAAACAAAACAGCATAACTTGAAAATTGTTTATGGCAGTAGTAACGGGTTCTAAAAGACGGTCTCAGAATGTTCTTCTTCTCGAACCCTTTTAGTTGGTGATACACCCGACCTTAGGTTCGATCTTTCGAGTCGATACTTCGACCTTGAAAGTTGATCAAATAGATCGTCATTCTTGGAAGTGGGATAACGGTTCGTCACGATGTTTATTCTATTCTGGTATTCAATGCACATCGAAAAGATTCCGTCCTTCTTCTTGACAAACAAGACCGGAGCTCCCTAGGGTGAGGAACTGGGTCTTATAAAGCCTTTGTCCGATAGTTCTTTTAGTTGTTCTGACAACTCTTTCATTTCAGAAGGTGTCAATCGATAAGTCGCCCGAGCTACGGGTGCAGCACCAAGTATCAAATCGATTTGAAATTCCACTTGTCGAGTCGGAGGAATACCTGGCAAGTCCTCAGGAAATACTTTAGGAAAATCTTGAACGATTGGTACATTCTTAAGTGATTCTTCTTCAGACTTGTCATTAACCTACCTTTGTCAGTAACTCATGTGCCAAAAGACTGCCCTCCTATTAGCATGTATTCTTGTGTTTTGGAGTACGGGATAATGCGCAGATGAGCCTTGTGTCCCCGGTTGCTTCCGTCACAGTAAAGAATTAATGTTTTCATTTCCCCCAGGGGATCGAAGACGATCTTCTCGACACGCACAATGTTTGCTTGGTACTATTGACCAACCAATCCATTACCAATTATAGCATCGAAAACTACCAAAGTTTCTACGGGGCATTAAATTTATTGTTGAATGGCGTGGTTCAGGAGATTCTAATCTGCAACCCCCTAAAGGATAGTGTTTAACCTAATTATTCTCTCGTCAGCTAGTTCAACATCATAATAGTGATCTAAGGTAGATGGCGTGATATCAATTTGAGAACTAAATGCAGTAAGCAGTAGACACAAACTCCTATAGGTATAAGTTACAGATAATATAGATGCATAGCAGTTGTTGAGGAAGGAACGTACCGTCACGATTGTTAGAGTATGGGTTTGTTCCATACATGTCCCCCGCAAATTTGGCTGGAGCCCCTGTTCTTACCCAACTTGATTTCCACGGTTTCTGTTGTTCTTCAGCTTTGGACCATCCCTCTTGAAGTGTCCTGATACTCCGCACTCGAAGCGCAAGTTAGGTTTCTGGCCCTCGACCACAATGCCCCTTGATGTTATGCATTGTTTGCATTGTCCATATCACCTACAGTTCACGGAAAAATGGCCAAATTTGTTGCATTTGTGGCATTTTGGAGCACACGAACCGTCGTGGTGATAGTTGCATTTAGCGCATAGGGGTTTAGATCCCCCGTATGGCTTCTTTTCACCAGTCCCTGTAGTATAAGCCCTGCCAGTGTTTTGCCTCTTGTTCTGTTGTTGTTGGTTTTGATTGTTTCGGGAAGTGTTTTCAAACTTCCTTTTGTTCTTATCCTGTCTTTCATCAATGGTGCTGACTTTCTTATCCATTAGTTCAATGGCCATTTCAACAGCCTCTTGCCTGGTTTTCGGCTTTGATGCTACAATATTTCCATGGATCATGTCAGGCAATCCGCCGACGTACCTTTCAATCTTGTCAGACTCCTCAGGAAACATCCTAACACACAGCAATGCTAGTTCTTGGAAACGTTGGTTGTACCCTATCACATCAGTACCATTCACTTCCAAATTCTACAATTCAGCCTCGAGCTTTTTCATCTCGTTCCTTAGATGTGTCTTGTCACAGTCATTTTGCTTTCTCAGATCGGCCACACGTCATTGCATATGCAATCATCGTGACTGACTGTCTATAACATGGGAAATTCCACCATGTATAGAGCACTGCTTGCTAGAAGAGTACAGTGGAAAACTTTTAATCTGATTTTCACAGAGCAGTTTGCTTTTGCGGAAAACCAGTCTTCCATCCTTTCAAACCATTGTAGTTAATTCAACGACTCCCTCTGTGCCTTTTGAAATATAGAGGTTTGCACTTCATAAAGTCTTGGTAAGTGCATTTCTCGAGCAAACGCGTTTCAGTCTCTGTCTGCCACCCGTTTTGAAGTGTCGGTTGTCATCGCCATTCCTTTTTGCATTCTCGTGCTGCCAAAGCCTGGGTGTGACACCTGGGTCAATCATTGCCTAAAGATGGGGCTTTTGTGACATTGTAGGTTGGTGGTTGGCTGTTGGGGTTGGGGTTGTTGTGGACCGGTTGTTGACCTTGTGCTTGTTGTAGTGCCATTTTCTTCAATCTAAGAAAATACATACCCATTGATTTCATAAAATTAACCATGACATGACATATACATGATAAAAATAAAGTGCATCACATCACACAGTGACATATACAATGAATTGTATATCAACAATGATATACCAAATCGACATTCATTCATAAACAAATTCAATTACAGACGTGACCATAATAAAAACTTCATATATAAATTGGAAAACATACATGAATGGTTAGATACAAAATGATCATAACGATTAGGTTACAAAATAAACATAACAACCTAAAGCCTTACTAGCCGGGATTAAACCCGTAATACTTAGTAGGCTATATACAAAATGACTATCCATAACATGATCTGATTTATGAACTGCTACCAGCTTCCTCTGGCAGCTTTGGCTGTGCAGGACCTCCAACGGGTCCATGTTGTCCCTGTAGTGCGGTAACATGTCCCTGTAGTGCTGTCACATATCCCTGTAGTGTAGTCACCTGTCCTTGTAATGACTGCATCACTGTCAATATCTGTATAAGCTATTGTTGTCGGGTACGACCAGCTATCCTCAACTCTTTCATCTCTGCAGATCTCCTATGGTCTGCCTTCATCATCTTTGAAGTCACAGCCTGTCTCCTACGATCAGCAACATGCAACTTTCTAATCTCTGACATCTGACCCAGTACGGTAGTGCGCAGTGACATAACCTCTCCACAGGCAAGATTACTCGCATCCATCGATCGCCTCTAAGCCTCTCGGGATAATCTAGCCTCTGTCTCCATCTAATGATATGTATATGCATGTGCTCGTCTGTCTCTAAACAACATATTGAGCCGACCAGCCAATAGCTGTCTCTGACTCTGCTCATCGTCTAACCTCATATAAATCTCATTCGTGTCTTGCCTAACCCTAGTCTTAAATGCTGTCATATGTCAACCCAACTCCGTATCAGTACTAACTGGTGCACCCTACAGGGTCTCAACTATCTTATCCCATGAGTCAGTAATCCCATATCCAACCTCTCTCTCCGGATCATGCCTGATCTCCCTATCCATAGTAGCTGTAAAGCTATAGTCTGCTCTAAGACCTCTAGCTGGTCTAGCAGCAACAGCAGATGAGCTCTCTCCTACCTCGTATCTTAGACCAAGAGCGATACCTAACCTCTTCCGAGGTGGTAAGGTAACCTCGAGTCTGTCCTCCCTACGACTAGCAGATGGTAGTAGCAATAGTGGTGATGAAGTAGGAACTGATATGAGTAAGGGTAGTGGTATCCCTGATGATGGTGCATCTGATCTGGTGGGGGAAAGTATGAAGGGTGGTGGTAATGGTAGAGAATGGGAAGTAGATGCGGCCTCAACTCTCAGCCAAATCATAGCAGCTCGATAGCCTAATGAATGAATGGGGCTAGGAGGTGGGTGCTGGAGATAACACAGGTGAGGGTGGTGAAAGTGGTAGTGATGGAGATGGTGGCAGGGGTAGTGGTGGAGAAGGTATCTGCAGAAGTGGTGAAGACCATAGGGAGAGTGGTGATGATGGTAGAGTAGATATAGCGAGAAGTCTGGAAACGTCTACATCAGACCATACTGGTGTAGGTACTGGAGCTGGAATAGAAATCCTAGCTGTCACACGATATGCAGGGTGTGGTGGTGGTGTGGTCGCAGACTCATCAGTCTCGAACGGCTCTGTCTCCTCCGCAGATAGGGCTTGATCAGCAGCTGGTAAAGCAACAATTACGGAGTCGGTAGGAGCTGGGTGCTCCTCCTCCTCCTCATCCTCATCAGCCTCCATGTCAACATCATCATCCTAATCCTCCTTCGATGGCTCATCCTCATCGTCTCCGTCATCTCCTCCATCAACAGGATAGTCAACAGGATCCTCCTCAGGGTCCTCACCGTCATCCTCTTTCTGGCTCGCCTTAGGATCGGGACTTTGGGGACATAGTTAGGTGACTGAGCGTGGGTGAGGCATCCTCGCATTATGGTGATCCTCAGCTACTATCTCATCATCACAAACTGCTCTGGGCTCCTGAACACATAATCTGGCGAAGGTGGTGCCTGCTCTGGCTCCTCAGGGTCAGGCATGTAATCTGGAGAGGGTGGGGCCTAAAGAGCGGCCTCCACGTATGGGTCCTCTGGCATCCAAGGTAGCTCAAGGTACTCGTGATCATCGGCTCTCGGTCATCCTATGTCTGATAAACCCTCAAATGGGCTGTAAACCTCCGTGTATGTAACCCCCGATTCATCTAAATCTAAAATGACTGAATCTAAAAATTTAAAATAGCTTATATTAGTATTTAATATAAGACTCTTGTAGTAATATACATTTATATCATAACGTGTATATCAATTATGAATGCATCTAGTCCAACCAACTAATTACATACAAAGTAGTGTATGCATGAATGTATGCACATATGTATGTCCCGTGTAAAACCCCTTTGTATGAATTCGATGTTTGAAAACGGTTATAGTCCAGCAAAAACATTTGACCTGGTTCTCTATAACCTTGGCTCTTGATACCAATCTGTAACACCCCCAAATTAGGTCGCAGCGGAATAAGGGTCCGGGGCGTGTTACTTCTCAGATCAATAACACAAGATATATATAGAACGACCAAAAAGTCGTTTTAAAACTGATACATTGGATTTAACAAATGTTTGATACAAATAGCCCAAAGCTTTAACTTGTTCATTGTTATTATTACAAAGATACTGGTTCACAACACATGAGTTTCCCAAAACATAATGCAACCATATCTTTAGCATGACATCCCAAAACAAAATCACCAATGTATCCTTGGCACATTATTGCTTACTGGTCTCTTGAAAAACATTGCTATAAAACGTCAACAATAATGCTGGTGAATTCATAGGTTTGATAAATCATATATTGTAGGACCACAAGATTTCCCAAGTGTATGATAATGCAACAGATGCAGACATCATATAAATGTAATTACGTTGCCCTAAGCTCATGACACTAAAGCTCGACATAAATGAATACCATATAAATGGCCTACATTGCCCGTGATGATGTTCTAACCCGCAACATCCTATGTTCGACATGGTATACGTTCGTTTGCCCAGTGATAGCTAATCACCCGAACGGGGATGTCAATCCCAATAGATCTATTTATAACATTCGCGCTCACACTCTGCAATTGACAGTTCATGATAATGGGCTCAATTAGGGTTATCGCTACTTAGG
Organism: Tanacetum coccineum; assembly: GCA_026074375.1. NCBI lineage: Eukaryota > Viridiplantae > Streptophyta > Magnoliopsida > Asterales > Asteraceae > Tanacetum > Tanacetum coccineum. The sequence continues at coordinate 29,577 of BQNB010061770.1, forward strand.
CAACACGTAATCATAAAGTAAAACTTATCCACTTGTGTCCATTTCTAAAACATTGAATATTTCTCACCCCAAAAACTTATAAAACAAATCATGTAAAATGTAGGGCTATAAACTCACCTTGAGTGAGCGTATGTCAAGTATATCACAGATAATGCGTCACGTAAATCGTCAGATGCAACCTATTTAATTTAAGGTCGTATAAGTACTAAGCATGATAATTAACATCTACCATATACAATTCTACATAGCTACATCACCATCTAATTGTTTTGGTAAAATTGTGTTTAATAAGTTAAAACGTTTATAATTACCGTTTTAGTAAAATTGGCGTAACTTTCGCGTTTCAAGTCCGTTTCTTGCGTTTCTTGTATCCACGCTTTCGTATTAAGACGACGTATAAAAATATGTCATTTTTAGTATTTCATGTTCTCTGATGAACAGTGGTTTTACTGTTCATACGCGTTATAAACTTATTTTTATAACTTAAATTAGCGTAAAACTTGTAAACGTCGTATTTTCTTCGTTATAGCTCCGTTTTTAGCGATTCTTTCTAGCACGTTCTCGTAATTGAAAGTTCTATTTATTTATGAGGTTTACAAAAATAAATGTTTCTGTCATGAACAGTAACTTTTATAAAAATGGTTTTATAAAAGTATTTTTATACATTTTAAGTATATAAACTCGCGTAATTCCTAACTTCTTCGTTTTTAATCAAAAAATTATGATTCTTATCATTTTGGAATCCTAGAAATGTGTATAATCTGTTAAAAACATCAAACTTTCTATTTTGTATAATTTTTATAAAAGTTATTTTATAAACCCGTTTATTAACGTTTAACTAGTAATTAGGTTTTCTTTTTCTTATTAAGCCTTTTTTCGGTTTCTTATTTTTTGGAATCGCGTGTGGTGTATTATCTTTATTAAAAACATCAACTCACTGTTTTGAAATTCAAATCCAAACGCCTCCATTATTTTCTATATGTATACTTTTATATAAGGCTTGTTTTATGTACTTTTTACCTTTGTAAATTTACCATAAGTCTTCCACCTCACTTTATATCATAAGTCATATATATAATAAAGTCCGTAAGTTCATCATTTGTCCAAATGTTCAAGATGACAAGATTATCAAGTCATTAATATCATATGAAAGCCTAAACCTTCCTTAAGTATATTTTTAACTACAAGTTTATACTTGAACCTTTTTATACTTAACCAAGTGTGTACATCACTTATACTTCCATTATATCATCATTTTAGCATTCATATAACATGAATAAAAGTTCATGAAACATGATTATCAAGTTATTTACCACACTTTTACTTGAAACTCATTAAGAATTCTTTAAAACCCTAATTTATATCCACACTTTTTATGCTTAAACCAACATGGTACAATACTTCTATGTATATTTTATCATGATATTAACAACAACATATCATATGTAAAAGTGCAAAAATCCATGATTACAAGTAAAAACTCTTTTTACATGTTTAAAAGTCCTAAATGGTGATTTTGCTATGTAAACATCATATATACATATAATCATGAAAATGAAAAGTTAAGGGCTTTTAGTTGACCTTATGATGAGTAATGATGATGAGAAATATGTGCTAAACCCTTGTTTAGACTTTAAACCCAAGCTTGCAAACTTTCAAAACCCTAATCTTCCTTTTTCTTTGATTAACCTCCTTAATCAACCAACCATGCTTCCAAACCTTTTTGTATGACCTTAGATATGTTCCTAGTTACTTGTATAAGTGGTGAAATAAGTTGTAAGAATTGTTTATGTAAAAAGGGTGTTTGGCCGTGGCTTATTAAAGAGAAAAGGGAAAGAAAAGTTGATTTTTGTAAGTGCAAGTGTTGTATGAATGTTATCTCTTGTAAAGGTGCAAGTATTATATGTATAAGCTAGTCAAATGGTCATAAGAAAGTCACAGAATATGTTGAGGGTCTTAAGGAAGAATAGTGGTCAAGACTAGTTTAGGTTTTAATGGTTTGAAGTTGTACAAGACCAAGTGGGAAGAATTGTGTGCTTCTTGTCTCCTAATTGTTGTTGTTGCCGTGGGATAGGGGGAGGGAGTATATGTTGTATTTTCTTGATATTTTGATCATATGATACATTACTTGAAGTTAAAAGTGTGTAGATTTAATACAATGTATATTCTTGTAAGTTGTAAGTGCTAGTTGGTTTCTTTTATTAAATTTTTGACCAACAATGATAACATGAGTAAAGTTTTATAAAACTTTGAGTATTAGGAATAAATATGGGTATTTGTTGAAGCGTAGATAAATTAATGCGGTTCCGGGTATGTCTAAACGTAATTTTATCGCGAAACGTACACAATTTACGTAACCAATAAAATAAAATGAACAATGTTAATAATTATCCTCAAAATAATTACTTAACACTTGCTTGATGTAAACATTTAATTGTTTGATGCCCGTTTACATTGAATGATCATTTTTAGCTTATGCGATTTCACTTAATGTTTACGATTTAAATCAAATGCGTACAATACTAAAAATACATAGTGGATTTATTGACGACATCAATGACCCTAAAACACAGGGTATTATAAATAAAGAATTTCCATTGTGGGGAAAAGAATGCCTTATAGAATGTAAGCTTCTGTGAATGTTTTTTAATCCCCATCTTTGTAAGTTCGTTAAAAATGATAGCATTTGGCAAGCAATCCATACCTTCCTCGTCATCAGTTGAAGGTCACTTCTAATAGATGCTTCAGTAACAATTATCTTCTTCCCATCCACTCGGGCTTGTAACTACACTTCCCCATTGATAGTTTTCACCTTTGCAGTAGCCCAGAATTGTTCAATGCACGAAGTATAGATATTGGGATTGATCTGTAATTCGCATATTTATTGTTGTGTCATTATAGAAAAATCCAACTATTCTGCCTCACAACCCTTCACTTTCAGCGGGTTTAGCCAAAAGCGCGACTAAATTGTAAGTATCAGCAAACTGTAGGGTCGTCATTGTGTTGGGTTTTGATGTTGAATGATGAAATTGAGTTAGGGTTTGTGATTAAAGAGTATATGATTAAATGAAATCGATTAAATGAGTGAACGAAACCCTTAATCGAAGTATTTATGAAACTACCCTCAACAGCATTAACGTTTACTAGCAGTTGTAAGTTATGCCTAGCAGCATTAACTTTCCCCAGCAGTAGTAAGTTTATGCCTAGCAGCATTAACTTTCCCTAGCAGCATTAACTTTGAATCACCAGCATTAACTCCAATTCCATTCTAATCAGCTTTTCCATCATCAGATTAACATTTAGCTCACAAAAACTCTTTGTCTGTTTTTAATTTCTCTCAATTCTTTTTACTCACAATTCTCTCTTTCTATTTTTAAAACAATTCTCTTTTTGTTTTTCAAGTCATAAATTCTCTCAATTCTTTTACTCACCAAATTACTCTTTTTGTTTTTACACATCTCTCTTTCTCTTATTATTCTCACCAATTCTCTCAATTCTTTTTCTCATAATTTTCACAATGTTAATTATACCAGCAGTATTAAGTATAACTAACAACATTAACTTAGCATTATTATGTATTAGCCGCACTAATTATACTTAACAGCAAAAACTTTTAATGACATGAATAACAATACTAATTCATACAAAACTCTACAAAAACATAAAGAGATAAAAGATTTTAGAGATTTAACATTCAAATACTAGCAATCAAATATTGAAATCTACTTACATCAAAAGCTAAATCAATTTACGCAACCAATAAAAATAAAATGTATAAAGTTAATAATTATCATCAAAATAATTACTTAACTCTTGCTTGATGTAAACATTAAATTGTTTGATGCCCGTTTACATTGAACACTAATTTTTAGCTTACGTGATTTAGCTTAACGTTTACGATTTAAAAGCAAACGCGTACAATACTAAAAGTACATAGTGAATTTATTGACGAAGTCAATGACCCTAAAACACGGAGTGTTATAACTTGAAGTAGCCACATATTCAGCTTCTGTTATAGAATTTGCAACCACAATCTGTTTCTTGCATTGCCATGATATTAATCTACTTTCAAGGAATTGACAACCTCCTGTTGTAGATTTCATATCCAAGCTTGCTCCAGCATAATCACTATCAGTGTATGCTACCGAATCAAAAGGAGAATCTTTTAGATACCAATGACCTAATTTTGGTTGACCTTTTAAGTACCTAAAGATCCTTTTTACAGCATGAAGATGTGAAACATTTGGGTTAACTTGGTATCTTGCACAGGCACACACTGCAAACATAATATCAGGTCTTGAAGAAGTAAGATACGTCAATGAACTAATCATTGATCTATATAAATGAAAATCTACTTCTTCACCGTCTTCATCCTTGAGCAAAAGCTTTTGAGTTTCCAAAGGTGTGCTTGCTGTCTTGACATCACTAAAACCAAATTTCTTCAAAATCTCAAACACATACTTATCTTGAATGATAAAAATCCCATCCTCCTTCTGCTTTACTTAGAGTCCTAAGAAGAATGTGAGTTCACCCATAGAACTCATCTGAAATTTCTTATGCATCATCTTCTCAAACTCAATGCATAATGACTTCTTTGTAGAGCCAAAAATAATATCATCTACATACACTTGAACTAACAGAATATCACCTTTGTCCATTTTGATAAACAAAGTCTTGTCTATCTTTCCTCTCTGAAACCCATTGTCCAACAAATATGTTGACAAGGTTTCATACCAAGCTCTGGGAGCTTGATGTAGTCCATAAAGTGCTTTTTCAACCTTATATACTTTATCAAGGAAGTCTGGATCTTCAAATCCTGTTGGTTGAAAAACATAGACTTCCTCTTCAATCTTACCATAAAGAAATGTACTCTCGCATCCATCTGATATACCACAAAGTCTTTAAATGAGGCATAGGCTAAAAATAGCCTAATTGCTTCAATTCTTGCAAAAGGGGCAAAGACTTCATCATAGTCAATCCCTTCTTCTTGTGTGTATCCTTGAGCAACCAATCTTGCTTTATTTTTAATCACAATTCCTCTTTCATCCTTTTTATTCCTGAAGACCCATTTAGTTCCTATAGCCCTTTTGTCAGTTGGTAAATCCACCAAGGTCTAAACTTCTTATAATTTGAATTATAGAAGCTCTTCCTACATAGCCTCTATCCAGATTGGATCCTTCAATGCATGAATTACCTTTTTGGGTTCTTCTTGTGATAAAAAGCAAGCAATCAAGAAATAATAAAAGTCTTTATGGTTTGTTCTTTGCTGATCTGAACTAAATAAACCATGTTCTTCCAAATTCTTTGTCATTCTTCTTGTTTGAGGTGCTGAATTCAAGTCTCTAATAATTTGTTCAACTGGATGATCTTTGTGTATTCTTGTAGTTGGAATAGGACTGACATGTATAAATGCATCTAAATTTTTCATGTCAGCCTCTGCACCAACATCTTGATCATTACTTGAGAGGTCAAATATGATATAATCTTCTAAAGTAGGCATGCTTGATTTTCCACCAACAGCATTATCTTCATTTGTGCTAGCAGCATTAACATTGTTAGTGCTGTTAACATTATCTTCTTTTTCTTGATCACTGCATACACTCTCTTTACTTGAATCACCACCTTCTTTTCTAGGTTCTTTAGTAACCTTCTTTTCATCATCTCCTGAAGGTTTAAATCCAGCATCAGAAGAACTTTTTTGAACTTTGAGAGAATGGTGGATCAGCAGTCCATAATGGTAGTAGAATGCAATCTTTGCTAGGTACTGTCTTCATTCTAGCTTTACCTGCATCATCACATGCTTTTGTACCTACATTACCATTAGACTGATTTCCTACAACAACTGGCTTATAATTTTGCAACAACTGGCTTTTAATTCATTGACTTGTTAGTGCATCAAATATCAAAAAGGCATTTTGGTTCCACTTCTTTTAATATAGGTGTGTTTTCCACTAATATGGACATGCAGTTCTCTTCATACTATCCTAGTTCTACTGCTTGATACTCTAATGCTTTTCTATTGATTGGTGTTCACCCAAATAAATAATCCTTCAACAGCCTTACCATCAAACTTGCCTAAGTGATCTATGGTATTGAGAATTGTAACAGGACACCCAAATGGTCTCATAAAGCCTAAAGTTGGTTTTCTACCAAGAAAATGTTCATAAGGGGTCTTGTTATGAGGCTTAGTTACTAATACCCTATTTTGCACATAGCAAGCAGTATTAACTGCTTCATCCCAAAAAGTAGTAAGTAGCTTAAAATCAGCTAGCATTATCCTAGCAGTCTTAATTAGTGTTCTATTTTTCCTCTCAGCTACTCCATTTTTGTAAAACCCCGTATTTAAGGTCACTACTTATTCTGAATTAATAATTATTCCTTAAATTTTAAATAATTCATTTTATTATTTTAGTCGATTTTTATTGAAATCGTCAATTTAAAAACCCTCGCGAATCTTACAATTTAAATTATCCGTTTTTATCAATCGAGAAACCAATGACTCCGTATACGGGCCTTGAGTACCAAATTATTTTTATTTTTATATTTTACGCTTTCCTCGAGTTTTATATTGCACTTTGACGAAAATCGCGTTTTAGGAAAAAGTATCGGGCTAGCTAAGGTTTTAGGGCCCAAGGTTAATAAGTACTATTAGATAAGCAAGAATGGGCGAAAAGCCCACTCCCTCCCCTCTCTTTGTAACACCCCCAAATTGGGTCGCAGCGGAATAAGGGTCCGGGACGTGTTACTTCATAGATCAATAACACAAGATGTATAT
>BQNB010061771.1:0-20884 GCA_026074375.1 Tanacetum coccineum
TGATTTGGATTGTGTGTCAATCTAAGGGTATATATATCTTGTGAGTGTGTAAAGACTTAGTGAAGTCTTAGATTGGTTCCAGCTAAGATTAGGAATCGACATCTAGCTTAGCGTCGGAAAAGAAAGTAAGCGACGTGTAAATGGTTTTCTCCGCCTAAAGGAAGCTTGTTGACATAGTGAAATCTCGAGTGGAGTACTCGAGGAGTGGATTAGGAACAATGAGGTGCTTCGTTGTCGAACCACTATAAATCTTGCTGTCTTGGTTTGATCGTTTCTTTCCTTATCCTTTTATATTATTATTGTTCATTTAGTTCATTACATTAGATAGTTTTTGTTGTGATTCATATTGTTGATTGATTGACATATAACTCGAATCAAACCATTTTATAAGCAAATAATTTTAAACCGGTCAATTAACCTGTATACTATTCAACCCCCCTTCTAGTTTCCACAGATACAAGGATGGGGCTTTCACCCATGGAAAGATAATTAAGTCTAGTTTCCAGAACATTAGGCCTTTTAATCAAACCATGTACCAATCCACGGGAAATGAGTTTTTACTAAATCATAACTCAAAACAGTAAGTTCGCCGAATATCTAACGCTTACGGTTTTGGCCATAAATTCTATTCTGTAATAGCAATCAAGTTGAATCTAAAGAGAGATGAAATCTTATGATGTCTAGTATTTGTCAATGTTTTAGAACCTCAACTTAATGTAAAAAAATGTGGAGTTAAATTCCTTTTTCAAACAGTAGTTTAGAACTGACTAGTTTTTGTAAATCGGTCATATCTCACTCATCCGGAGGAGATATGAACCTAGCCAACTCGACACATGTACTTTGAATTTATTTCTACAATCCCATAAAATAATTCAGACCTTCTTAGACCAAAATTTTGCTGCAATTAACCCATTTATACTGCTGGTCTGCAGCAGTCCCAAATTTTCCTACCAAACACTAATTTTGACGTATTTTCCAAACCGTGATAGCTATTAAAGTGAATCCACTTGGAGAAGTTAGATTAAGATGTATAATACTGAGATTAGCTTTCCTATCCTACATTTTAGAGTATTAACCTGGAGTTTAACTCGTTTTCCAAATGATGTTCCAGATTTGACTAGCAATCGTAAAACGACCATAACTCCCTCATCCGGAGGAGTGATAACAATCCAATTCCTCCACATGAGCATAGACTATATCTATCCAACCATGTAATTTATTCATAGGCTCCAGGCCAAAAATTATTAGGAATATCCACGTTTTGCTACTGGTCTAAAAACAGTCCCTAAAACTACCTAGAAATCCCATCAAAACTTATCCAAATCACCAATTATTCACTTGCAATGCCATAACATATCCTAATAACATATCTCACACATCAAAACATGATGTTCATGATCAAACCCAAAATCAAACAAACTCAAGAACATGCATCCTTATAAAAGATGAAATCAAACACATGCATACAAAGAAAAATTAAATCAATAGAAAGATGGAGCAAGAGGCTTACAAGCACAATAGAATGGAAAGAAAAATCAAAACAACAACCCATTAGGTTGTGTTCTTGCTGCCGTGAACAAAGAGGACCAAAACCGAACCCAAATCTTGATTTTGTTGCTCCAAATCTTGATTAAACACTTATTATCAAACCATTGATACTTTAATTGCACCCAATTAGATTAAAAACCCAATAATCAAAAAGTTATAAAAATCAATAAACTTTAATACTTGATGGATGATGAAATTTAATGGGAAAGATTAATGGGGTTATGTAGGAATGATATTATAGTAGGAAAGGAAGTGAATTTAATGATTGTTGATGGATGTTTATGGTGTTTTTCTGTTGTTGACGCGTTCACGTAAGGGGATATGGCAAACACGTATTTTTCTTTTTGTTATATATTTGATTGTGTGTGTTTTTAAAGGGTCAAACCTTATTATACTTGGTCAACTTGACTAGTTTAATTCCTAGAGGGTGTTTGGCTGTTTTAATGGGTGTCAAGAGTGTAAAAGGGGTGTTTGAGTTTTCTAGTTTTTGTAGGAGCGAATTAAAAGAAAAGGGTGTTTGTGTTGACATGTTTTGTTTATAAAGTTACATTATTATTTTTTATTTTTTATAAAACATTTATACCATAATATTTTGTTTTAAAACACTTTATGTTTAAAATATTAAAAAATGAAACACCAATAAATTTGACCGGTTTCGGACCAAACACGGATAAAAAGTCAAAAAGATATTAAAATGAAAAAAATAAGCTTTGAAGCAAAAAGGAGTTGTCAATTTCTCAAACGCAAACTATCAAAATGAACTCCATACTTCTCTTCTTAAAACGCATAGGTGCACCCCCAAGGAAAATTTGAACTAGGTCGATTACGAAACCGTATGTCTTACACTCTTGAAGTTGTTCAGACAATGCTTTCATTTCCGAGGGTGCTAGACGATATGGAGACTTTACGACTGGCGTCGCTCCAGGAACTAAATCTATGCGGAACTCAACTTGTCGTTGCGGTGGTCATCGACAAGTCTTTCAGAACATATCAACAAAATCTCGTACGACGAAAGTATCATTCACTTTCGTTCACTCAACCTCGAGCTCATATAAGGTTTTTGCGACTACCTTGAGTTACGTTCACCTGAATAAGAAGTATCTCATCCACCTTCTAACGACATCCTAACCACCTTTTCATGACATACTATCACGACCTTATTCTTGGACAATCAACCCATTCCCACAATCACACCAAAGCTTCCACGACCCGACGGTATCAACAAATTCTAAGGATTACGAACTATCGAATAGGATAACGAACGAATATCGAATCACGGCTAGAATACATATGGGGAATTCCACAATATTCAAGTAGACGTAGGGGGGAGGGGTGGGGGAGGTGAAAGGGGGAAAAAATGATTCAATTTTTTGTTATTTATGGGGTGGGGAAAATAAGGGAATTTAAAAAAAAAGTGGAAAAAAATAAAGAAAAGGGAATAAAAAGGTAAGGGGGGGAAATGGGATCAAATGACATAAGAATCTTTTAAAGAAAGGATACATATATGTACCGAGTGAAAACGCAAACGGAAAAAAAATCAACAGGCGTACCACACAAATTACACATAACACAGCCCATATACGCACCAAACTTTATAAATACGAAAGACAAAATTTCTATACCAAAACATCGACCTTTACTCGAAAGAACCACTTAAATAATGTTTTTATAAAAAATCAATTTAAAATAACGAGAGTCGTTTTAAATATAAAAATCATTTTAAAAAAATATCTTAAGTCTAATCTTTGTAAAATTCATTTTAATCATGGTTGTCATAAAAATTTTAGAGAAGTTATCTAATGGAGTTATTCTGCATCTTACTACCATGAATCATTTTAAACCTACTTATTAATAATAAAATTTAGAATTTAATAACCACACGACAATTTTCATAACTTAATTGTATAGGCCACTTAAACATGTTCTATTTACAACGTTCATTTAAACACAATTTTCCCAAACATCACCAGAATATTCTTAAAAAAGGTTTTTTAAAATTCGACATCAATTATACTATAATGTGACTTAAACAAAGGATCACTCGCAATACCGAAAAGGGATTTAAAACACGTACAGACTCTTAACACTATTCTATATTTGGAAACGAAAGAAATACCAAAACCCATATACTCAAAAAAATCAAACGAATTTGTACAAGAGAAACTTGTGCAAGACGTGACAGATCCAAAAGAAACCGTAAGGTTCCTTATCCGAAATAACGAACGTAGAGCAAGCCGCAAAAAGCATGATACTAACAAACGTCGACAACGTGTTACGAAAACCAATAGATATACAAGATCTATGGTAGTCATGATAGTTGTAGTAAAGAGGGTGGCCTATGATAGGTGGTTGAGGTTATGGTGGAGATGGTGATGATGGAGTATCAAGAATGTGATCAAGAGGAGTGATTGGTGACAAAGAAAGTGTGATATCCAAGGAAGGATGACTTTGAAGTGGTTGAGGGTTTGAAGGTCTAGGGGGAACATCCGAGATGTTGTCAAGCAAAGGGTTCAAAGGTTGAGAAGAAGTTGGTTCATTTGAAGATGGTGGTGGATTTTGAAGTTTTGATTGAAAATAAGAAGATGTGTTCTCTTGGCTTGATGAGGTTTGATTGGTGGATGGAGATTTTGATGGTGCATTTGGAGGAGTTAGAGATGAAGAATTTGTTGTAGGAGAAGTTCTAGTGAGGTTATCATCATCATTTGTGAGATTAAAAAATAGTTGTTTTGGAGGTATGATGGTGAGTTTGATTTTCTTAAAACCATTGGAGGAAGAGGCTTGAGTTGAATCCATGGTAGAAAGGTTTAAAGAAGATTAAGATGAGAAGAAGAGTAGGAAGGATGTCATATTTAATTAGTAAGTATAGGATCAAAGTAGAAAATCATGAGGATTAAGAAGATAGATTCCAAAAATGGTTTAGCAAAATGTAGGAAGTTTAGCTAGGTCTAAGAGAGAATAATCAACTGCACAGAAAATCAAGTAGTCACAGTGAAATTTTCCATGACTCTAATGGCGGTCCCATATATACATGACAGTCCCTGATATATTAGGGGGCCACCCCTTATTTATTGGGGCCATTCTCTGGTGACAAGAAAATATTCTAGTTTTTCCTGTAAATCATGTACAGAAAAAGTCTCCTAGATTTTCCCCTTTTCAGTCAATCCTAATTCATCATGAATCATCTAGTAGTTAATAATCACATTTACAAAATCAACTATCCTAAATTTTATTTAAAAAATACATGTAGGAAAATTAACCAATAAATAAGCATGCATAGTATCATATAAGTAACCATAGCGTATCAAGGTGCATGCAATCAAGTGTTTAGGATGATAAAATTGAATGATCATCCAAGGCAAGTTATTTTGCCTGTACTACATTGTAATTTAGTACTAAATAGAATAGGTTTAAGCACTTAATCATAATAAAGTAGTAAATAAGATAAATAATGTTTTATAACAATTTTCCAAATTGCTCACTTCTTCCACAAGTTTCTGAGGCCTTTTGTCACACCCCGCCTAGGCGGAAACACGAGGCGTAACATCATGGATATCATCACAACACAATGGTGTTAACAATAGAGAGAACTAAGGAAAAGGAAAATCAAAAGGGACACTATGTGTCATGACAATACCCAACACAAGATAAAGGAGTCTTGCATTACGATAGCAAAGTCATACCACAAAGAAACATAATCCAAAAGTCTACACCAAATCAACAAACATCCAAGTATCAAACAATTCAAATGGCTTAAATAAAATCTCTAAGAGAATGACTCCGCATGCAAGCCTACGGTCTCACTAGCCACTCTTCCTAACTTCAACATCCTCAAGATGGTTACCTGAAAATGATGCTTAAAACATCAACACAAAGGTTGGTGAGAGTCATAGGTTTACAACACACAATCCAACTTTAAAATAAATTAATATGATTAATAAAACATGGCAGAACAATTAAGCTAGCTACTATACAAGCTAACATGCAATCATACCAAACAACCACAATTAGGATGGAACGTGCCCACGATCCACATCATATAGTCATGGGTAACCCCATTACCCTCCGATCGGAACACATAGAAATGGGTAGAAGCACTACCCTTCAATTGGAACACACAGAAATATAATGGGTAGCATCGCTACACTCCAATTGGAACACACATAAACTTCATCACATGTAGCACATAACATATAATAACCACTTAAATGCCCATGCACTAAATAAAATAACATAATCAAAGCAACTTAAAAACATTTTCAAAATACTTGCATCATTTCCACCCTAATAAAACATAAGAAAAGAGGGGCTATGAAACTCACCTGATACCCAAGCAGCTTCCAAACAATATCAACACAAGCTACACAATACAAACACAAACGTGTTACACGCGACCAAGCTAAAAGCTCAAGTCCATGTAACTCACATATGATGGATGTCTAAGAGTTTGTTTAACCATCATGGGTCACCCCGACACCATGACCAAACCTAACCACTTTATTATCACATTACACTAGTTAACTACAATTTGTTCAAAACTACAAAATTTTAGCGTGTCTTGCCTAACTTAAAAACCTTACTTGATGACCTTTATAAATTATACCAAAAATTATCTATGTTCCTTTATGTGTTCTCTAACTACCATTTGATTCCCAAAAGCCATTTACATGCACAAGTACTCCTAAGAAAATCAAACTTCAAAACTGTCCTAATTCGGATCAGATTGCACACCAAAATGTATCACTCTAACTACCATACTTAGACATGCTTTCAGAGGCTAATTTTCACAGGATTATCAATAGACATATAGAACTTAACTAATGTAGAAGGGATAAGCTTAATTCCACTTTAAGTATAGGTTTTACCCTCCTAAACATGACCTAAATCAGACTCGTATTTACTGGTTTGACAACTTTTCTTGTTTAGACAAATTGACCAACTTCCCTAACTCAAAATCATTCGAGGCCAGACTTTTTGGAAAGTACATTCAATGAGATACTGTTTAGAGTCCAGAAACACTCAAAAACCTATTACCATCATAGAGATATTCACTCATGAACACAACCTTAAATTCTGCTCACCCTAATTCAAAAGTTAACGCAACCCTAATCATACCACATGCATGAACACTCATCTAATCTATCCCTAATCATTCTAGGATCATTAAACATCAATAATATTCTAGATTTTATGAAACCCTAGATCCATCATTGGTTTGTTACATGAATAATAAAAATTTGGTTATGAAGAACACACTTACCTTGAATCTTAGCACCTAAATCACAACTCTTGATTGTTCTTGGATCTTTAATGAAAATCAACTCTTTAGGGTTTTCTTTGGGGAGGTTCGTACGGCTCACACAAGGGAAGAAGGAGAGAAAATATTGATTAGGGCTTTATATATATATATATATGTACCGAAAATACTTATCTAAAACAAATCCTAATCTAATTAAAAAAACAATTTTTTTCCTTTTTATCCCTAAAACCGGACGCACCCTTATTATATATATATATATATTGTACTAAATTATAAATTAACTTGTTTAGCTTATTACCTTAAGTTTTTATAAAAACCTAAGCTAATTTGATTAAACCTTTTTACTTAAACGCTACTTACTAAACTTTCTAAAAATAACTTTCATTTCACCAAACCGCTTTCTATTTTTAGAAAGTTTGCTACAAACTTCTATATTTCACTCACTTAGTTCATTTCTAAAACGCCACATTTCCCATAAACGCTTAACACTTAATTATCCAACTATTGACGTAGCATTGCATGTAATACGCCATTCCTTTCCATTATCACTAAACGTGAACAAATGGAATACTCATTACCAAACACAAACACACTCAAAATGAGATGCCCAAACACCTCAATCATATAGCACAACACCTAAACACATAAAATGAACTCTTAGCCATTTCTAAAGGTATAAACTAACCTGCTCAAATCACGGTTGTCATAGTATCTCCTCCTTTAGGAAATCTCGTCGTTAATGAATGTGTGATAAATAACCATTTGATTCATCCAGATCTATTTCTCACTTCACGCTCTCAGTTTCTATACAAGAGTTGCATATGCTGAACTAATAAAGGAGCTGAAAGAAAGCGAAAATAACACAGCTCTTGACTTGCGAAAGAAAGCTAAAAGGCATTGACTCCACATGTCAAGCCCAGTGTAGTAACGCAGGTAAGAGCGAGTTTTCTTTTATTTTTCTATGTTAACTGTTGATTTGTTTGACTTTTTTATGTTGAATACTTTTTTTTTCTATTTTCTCATTTGTCTCGCGCAGAATTAGGGAGCGACTAGGCTTCTTTGTGTACATTATCAACGATTAGTGATTACGTATCATCCAACCAAATGAATCAGTAGGCAATTTCTACCCGTGCGGTTCAATCACATGGAAATCCACCGGATGGTAATATTTTGTTTATGTTTAACGGTGCTGATTTGTTGGTGTTGTTTGCTTTGTTGGTTACTTTTGTAAAACCTTCAGCTATTGGTATCTTTGATTTACACAGGTGTCGAGTCATGTGATTTACACAGGTTTCGAGTCCTTTTTTAAAACTTTGAAACTGGCGCAAAGTCAATAGAGAGGGCTCGCGTCAGATACCTACCGAAATACTAATCATCATTGTCGATGCCATCTTGGAGAAACGCGTAAACAGTGAAGGAGCAAGCAACAGTAAAGAAGACACTCCAGGTACAAATTTCACCTACTAATTTTCTTCAATAAATGATGCAAAGTTTTCCTTCGATTTTCTCGAAGATGACCAATCAAATTTGTACACCTGTTAATTGGGTATTATTTAAGTTGTCTTGCCCTTTAGCTTTTACTCTTTTATCGTCATCATTTGTTTTGGAAGATAGCTTTATTTGAAAAGTTGAAACTCAAGATATTGCTTAGTTGGTGCTTATAATTAAATTTTCGAAACTAACGTGGTCAATGCAGGGACAATTGGAGTTGTAAAAAAGGACGCTAATGGAAATTAAACTGTTAAGTCGACTAGCTCAGAGATAAATATGAGAGCTCTTGCCAAGTACACTCAAGGTTTGTCTTTTTAACGAAATTATGTTGTTTTAATGAAAGTACATTCTGTAGTAGCAAGTAGGATTGTCATCAGGAACATGGAGTGGATCAAAAGGAAAAGGATATATTATATTTGTATAAATGGGTCGATCAAAATCATGCATTTGCCAGTTCGACGGTAATTTTGATAAAATTGAAACAAACAAAGAACCATAAGAAACAGAAAGAATAAAAAAGGTCATATGTGTCGTATAGTGCATGTTTCCATACAGGTTAGGAAAAAAGTCCATTTTGAGTTTGCATATTCAGACATAACTTTTCTCAAGTCCATTTTTTATCATAGAAAGAAACTCAATTGACACTCAAAAAGTCACATGTGGAATTATTTCTTAACAACGCAGTAAACTAGAGGCCCAAATAAGTTCTTTTGTATAATCTGATATGGAACTGCTTATCTGATTATTTGTGGGTCAAATGGGTTGTTTTGAAAAAGTGGCTTGAGATTACTACGAAGTATATAGTTTTGATTTTGTTGCTTCATCTGTAATTGATGGTGTGTTTTGGGATTGGGTATGAACAGGGGAATACGAGTATATTGATGCTATGATCGATGAGGAACGTTTGATAATCGACATAGATTTCAGATCAGAGTTTCAAATAGCAAGATCAACAAAAAGCTACAAAGCAGTTCTCCAAACACTCCCCCAAATTTTCGTGGGCAAACTCGACCGTCTCCCGAAGATTATCAACATCGTTTCAGATGCAGCGAAACAAAGCTTGAAGAAGATACAAATGCCTTTGCCATCGTGGCGTAGAGCTGATTATGTTAAAGCCAAATGCCTCTCACCTTGCACTCACATCGCCAACACCACAGTCAAAACAGATAAGAGTCATGCTGATGATCATTCGTTCAATGAGAAAACAACCAAACCAAACCCAATTTCAGACCCAAAGATCTAATTTTGGTCGATGAATTTGAAGCAGTGAGAGTTGCACCAGAAGTTGAAAAATCCAAGGAAGCTATGAAACAGTGGGATATAATAGGCGTGGTTTACAACAAAGGGAGCATAATGCAGAAGGGGGGGGGGCCCAGGGTTTTTTTTTTTAAGGGGGGTATGGAAATTGTCTACCGAAAATCCATTTTAAATTAGATATCATTGATTATCATATCTTTTTTCTTATGATATTCTTTAACACATGTGGCATCAGGGACATTATCCCAGTCATCTTCCACTGGTACACTTAATAACTTTCGTTCAGGATATCTGAATATTTGTCAGATAGCATGAGACATGTACCGACAAATTACGACATCGAAAAAGATGAAGAAAGTAAAGTTGAAACTCTTGAAGATTTGTTTCAGAAGAAATGAAGCGGTTAATCTATTATCAATGTAGAGAAATAAAAACATGTTGTGGTATCCGTAGCTTATTAGACATCATGTCTATAATTTACATGTAGCATGGACAATATTCCAATACTTCATAAACTGTAACAACATTTGAATTTATTAGTTACAAATTTTCAAGACATAATTTTACATACAGGTGGAAGGTTTTATAAGGTTGGTACTTATATGCATTAAAGTACACTTTTAGTATCATGACATAACTAAAGTGACCCCGGACACAATCTCTTAATTGTTCGTCGTTAACGAAAAACAGAAAACCCCAGCCCGCAGCGAAGCGCGGGTTTACAAACCTTGTTATTTATAAATATTTACTTATATTATTATTCTATTTTCTTCAATAGTATAAGTATGTACTTATTGAGTATTGGGATTGATATGTTTGTTGGATATGTGTTCAACCATCGCACCATAAATTGGTATGTGTAATTGTACATACGCGTCTAAACTCTATGCATCAACGTGAAGATTGCTTTCGGAAAATTAGGATGATTAAAATTGGGGACATTACTAGACTTGGTCGTGTATCGGGCGTTGGTTTCATTTGGCTTTGTTGATTGAGATTTGGTTCTAAACAGTTGCTTAAGGTGAGTTCTCGTATTGTAGCCCTACATTTTACTATTTTTTCAGTTGGAGGATAAATGATACTCTATGTTGTTTTTGAATATGTTTTGAATTGATCTTGTGCGAAATGTGGTTTTAGTTTTTTTTAACAAAGTTACGTGCTTATGAATGCTATGTGAATATTATGTGATGCATGATGTTTGGATCGGATGGGTATGCCTACCTAGGGTTTGTGAGATTATTGGATCGGATGGGTATGGCCTACCCAGTATTTGTGTGATTATTGAGCGGTATGGGACGCCTACCAGGTTTGTATGTGGTAATTCCCTTAATTTTAGTGCTTTTCAGCTGGTAGGCTCTTTAGGTGCATAAGTGACATATGGTTATTGATTAGATGTGATGCTAAGATTGTTTGTGTATATATTCACTGTCATATAGCACTATTGTCCACTGTTGAAATATTGGCATATCTTTTGGGTTTAAGGTAAAACCTACGAGCTCAACAACATTATTATTGATGTTTTCGAGTATCATTTTTAGGTGATGTGAAAGAGGAATAGTTTGGTGATTGTGATAGCAGGCTTACAAGTATCTCGTGTGGAGTTTCATGTAAAGTCTTGCTTGTTTAGTTTATTTGGCTTTAATATTCGGAAGTTTTGGTTAAGTTTGGATTATGGACCCCTGTGAGGGCATTTGAATAATTGTAAGAGATTGTGGATTTTGATAGCGATTTGGGACATCACTCGAGGTTGTTCGAGGTTGATGGTCTTCATAGCACTTAAAGTTTACGCATTGTAGTTTTCTCTATTTTGTATCTTGTGTTATGATTGATCATTATGTTGCATTCTTGAGTTTCCGCCATTGTCGGGGTGTGACAGATTGGTAATCAAAGCCAAGGTTATAGAGAACTAGGTGGGTTGGCCTAGACTATAACCTAAGATCCGTCGTTTAGTTGCATTTAGGATCTATGTGAGTGGTGTTCCGCTTTTTTTTGCTTTTGTGTGTTCGCAGTTTGGTGCTTTAGTTATGTTAGTCATTGAAATATGTAAGCTCAATATTAAATATGACCGGGAAGGGATGCGAATATAAGTACGGTGGTCAACATAGTTATAAGCGTATCACAACCCATTTATACTTAGTAATGTTGTTCACACAAATTGATGATGACACCGTAGGGTGGTATTATGTGTATATCTATATATATAGTAAGATATTATATGTATATATAGTTATATTTCTATATATATATATATATATATATATATATATATATATATATATATATATATATATATATATATATGCGAGTCTTCCTGCCTACCTAACGTTGCCCATGTTCTCCCTCGTATAGATAATGCCGCCAAGGATGAGGACCCGAAGTGCTGGCCGGCCTGCTGCCGAATCATTAGGAGGGGGAACAGGTTGGTAGGGGTGGAAGGGGTAGAAGACCTAGGGAAGGTAATGATGAGCATGTTGATGATTGGAATGGTCAAGGAAATGACCAGGGTTTAAGAGCTAATGGGGGTGTAGAGGGAGTCAATGGGAATGTAGAGGGAGCCAATAGGGGAGCACCCAACTTCTCGACGATCATTGCCTAATAATTTCAGAACCTCTTACCCGCCATGCTAGCTCAGGTTAGTAACCGAGGAAATGTTGGAAATCAAAATGGTAATGTGGTTAATGAGAACGTTCAGGAGAACGTTAGGAATGTGATAGTAAATGGCAACCGGGTAGGTTGTTCATATAAGGAGTTCTTAGCTTGTAACCCTAAGGAATATGATGGTAAGGGAGGTGTTGTAGTTCTTACTCGTTGGATTAAGAAAATGGAGTCTGTGCATGATATGAGTGGTTGTAGTATTGACCAAAAAGTAAAATACACTGCTGGTTCATTTGTGGGTAAGGCTTTAACGTGGTGGAACTCTCAGATCCGCACGCTAAGCCAGGAAGTTGCTGTTAGTATGTCATGGAATGACTTTAAGTTTATGATGATACAAGAGTTTTGTCCTAGTCATGAGATGCAAAAGTTGGAATCTGAGTTGTGGAATCACGCCATGGTCAGGGCTGGCCATGCTGCGTATACTGATCGGTTTCATGAGTTGGATAGGTTAGTTCCACATTTGGTAACTTTAGAGAGTAAAATTATTGAGAGGTATGTGTATGTCCTTGCTCCACAAATCTGTGGGATAGTGGCAGCAACAGGGCCAAAGACTATACAGAAGGCTGTGCAGATTTCTGATATACTGACTAATGAGGCTGTTAGAAATTGATTCAATTAAGAAGGTTAAGAAAAGAGGAAATGTGGGGGAACCTAGCAAGGATAAGAGTGGTAGGGATTATAATAAGAGGACTAGGACTAGGAATGCTTTTGCTATTACTGTAAACCCTGTAGGAAGAGAGAATACAGGTACTTGGCCTAACTGTACAACCTGCAAACTCGCTGGTGCCTGCATCTAGAGGGCCTTATCGCACATGCTTCAACTGTAACCACTCGAGTCATTTGGCAAAGGATTGTAGAGGTGTGCCAAGGAATTTGAATCCTTTATGTCAATGCTAGAAACCCAATTGTTAGAGCATGTTATGAGTGTGGTAGTACCAACCATGTCAGGTCAGCTTGTCCTAGATTGAATAGGGCACGAAGGACCGGAAGAAAATCATCCAAATCAAGAGTGCAATTAATGAGGGTTTGGGTGTGGAAACAAGGAACCAGGTTAAGGTAGGGCATTCTTTGGGAGAGAGGACCGCTCGCAGGATCTGACATTGATGTACGGGTACGTTTACTTTGAACAATCATTTTTCCACTACCTTATTTGACTCTGGTGCCGACTATAGCTTTGTTTCCACTACTTTCATACCTCTTTTAGGCTTAGAGCCTAGCAATTTAGGTTTCAAATATAAAGATTGGAGGATAGCTAGCAGGCAGCTAGTAGAGGATTGATAAGGTTATTAAGGTTTGCAAACTAGAAATTGAGGGTCATGTCTTTGACATCGATTTGATATCTTTTGGTCATGGGTAAGTTTTGGATGAATATTATAGGTATGGATCTGGTTATTAACTATAAGCTGAAATAATTTGCCAATTGAGAAGGAGTTAGGATACCATACGGATGGAAGGTTGTCTAGAGTATTAGGAGAGAGACCTGAAGAGAAAGCGAGATCTTAAGAGTGATTAAGTTTAATGAAAAAGAATCAGAAGATATTGTTTTGTGGTTAGAGATTTTCATGAGGTATTTCTGATTGACCTATCGGGATTTAAAAAACGGGGGGGAGGCCCTTTATCGGGAAATTAAATTTCGAATTAAGTTAATCCCTGGAGCAACGCCAGTAGCAAAGTCTCCCTATCATTTTGGACCTTCTGAATTGGAGGAGTTGTCAGGACAACTCAAGGAACTCCAAGACAAAGGTTTCATTAGACCAAGTTCGTCGCCTTAGGGAGCGCTGGTATTGTTTGTTAAGAAAAATGATAGTTCTTTTAGGATGTGCATTGATTATAGATTGAACAAGTTGACCGTTAATAATCGTTATCCACTTCCTAGATTGATGAATCTGATTTGATCAATGAAGGTCGTTAGTTTTTTTTTCTCAAAGATAGATCTTAGGCCTGGATACCATCAGCTGAGAGTGCATGAGGATGACATTCCAAAAACTGCGTTTAGAACTCGTTATGGACATTTTGAGTTTACAGTAATGCCCTTTGGTCTGACTAACGCACCAGCGGTATTTATGGATTTGATGGAATAAGTTTGTAGGCCTTATCTTGATAAAGTTTATGATAAGTGTTCATAGACGATATCCTTAATTTACTATAAGACTAAAAGGAGCATGTCTAGAAACGTAAGGTTAGTATTAGGATTGTTAAAAAGAGAAACTTTATGCTAAGTTTTTTAAACAAGAGAAGTACAGTTTTCTTGGGCATGTGATTAAATTGGTTAATGTGGATTCATGTAGACCTGTAAGATTGAAGCTGTTAACGGAATTGAAAGCCCTAGAACTCTGACTGTGGTTCGTTCGTATCGTAGGATTGGCTGGGTATTACCGTAGGTTCATTGAGAACTTTTCTAAGATAACTAACTCTCTTACTATCTTGACTCAGAAGTGTAAGACTTTTGATTGGGATGAGAAACAAGAACTGGTATTCAAAACCTTGAAGGATAAGTTGTGTAACGCTCCTGTTCGAGCTCTCCCCGATGGACCGGAAAAAACTTCCATGGTTCATTGTATGCATCTGGGATTTGGGACCAGGCTATGTTTTTTTTGTTAATGCAAAAAAGGGAAGGTGATTAGCCTATGCGTTAGGCAGCTTGAAATTCATGAGAAGCATAATATACCCCATGTTTTGGAGTTGGGTGTGGTCGTGTTGTTTGCACTTAAAGTTCTAGAGACTTATCTGTATGGTGACAATGAGGTTATCTATACAGAATCATAAGAGTCTATCCGCCCCATTTTTTTTTTCTTTTTTTTTTTTTTAAGGGGGTGGTCATAATTAGTTGACTATGTGTTAGCGTCGTTGGATAGAATTGTTTAGTGGGTTTATGACTGTGGAAAATCGCTTACCATCCTGGTAAGGCTGAATGTGGTGGTGAATGGCCTAAGTAGGAAAGGGAAAAAGAGTAAAGCCTTAGTGAGTTAGAGCTATGAATATGACCTTCAATCAAAGTATCAAGTTGAAGAACTGACGGTCAAAAGGAGGTTGTAGATGGTTTCGCTAGGATTGCTGAAAAGTTTGGATGAGATGATAGTATAGAGGAAGTGATGGGAATTTTACTACCGGATCGAATATGCGGTACTTTAAAGGGTGAGGTGAATGAACCCTGTTAATTTAGATGAAGACCATAAGTCAAAGTACTTTGTAACACCCAGGAGTGATAAGATGTCTGTTATTATGATTGAGAGAGTTAGGTATTGTGGCTGGAATGAAAAATGACATAGCTGAGTATGTTAGTAAGTGTTTGACTTGTTTAAAGGTTAAGATTGAGCATCAAAGTCTATCTGGCTTGCTCCAGCAACCTGAGATTCCCGTATGGAAATGGGAAGGAATAGATATGGATTTTATGACTAAGTTTCCTAGGACTAGTAGTAGGCATGACACAAATTTTTGGGTCACATGTGGATTCCGGTTAACTAAGTTGCTCATTTGTACCTCTGCGTTGAGGGATTATAAGATGTATAGATTGGCTAGATTGTATTTGAATGAGATAGTTGCTATACATGGTGTGCCGATCTCGATTATATCGGATCTTGATAGTCGTTTCACATCAAGGTTTTGGTAGTCAATGCAAGAGGCATTAGGAACTCGTTTAAACATGAATACGACTTATCACCCTCAGACCGATGGTTAAAGTGAGCGTACTATTCAGACTTTGGAAGACATGCTTAGAGCGTGCATCCTAGACTTCGGAGGAAGTTGGATGTTTCATCTTAGTTGGTTGGAGTTTTCGTATAACAATAGTATCTTTCTAGTGTGAGATGTGCTCGTTTGAGGCTTATTATGTAGAAAGTGTCTTTTTTTGTTCTGCGCAATTATGTGGGTTGAGGTTGGAGAAGGTCAGTTGATAGGACCTGAGTTAGTGCAAGAGACTACTAAAAATATCTCGCAGATTAAGGATAGACTTAAGGCTGCGCGTGATCGCCAGAAAAGTCCTACTGATAAGAGGAGAAAGCCTCTAGAGTTTAGCGTAGGTGACTATGTATTGCTCAAAGTGTCGCCTTGGAAAAGTGTAGTACGCTTTGGGAAGAAAGGGAAGTTAGCACCTAGATTTGTTGGACCTTTTGAGATTATTGAAAAGGGCACATGACGTCAAACTTATACCAAGACCAAAATATAAGTAGATCGCAATCTCTTGACAAAATCCTCATTTATCCTATAAAATGAGACACTAAGCACAACAACGTAACTCCTTAAAGTGATAGCAAATGTATGTAGTAAGCATCATAAGGTAGATCGTACACCTTTCCTAGATTCATCAAGTCTTCGTCACCAACAATTAAGCACAAACAAGTTATCTTTAAAAGTCATAGCCTGCAAAACTATACTTTAAGATATGATAAGACACGCACCTGTGAAACCTAACTACAACATCAAATAGGCAATATTCAACTGTCTTCGTTATAATCCCAAAAACGAGCCACTATTTCATCATTGTTCGAGATCCAAACGCGTCCGTGTTGTCCCATATCGGACAAAGCTAGCAATTTAACCATAAGCCTAGCAGACTTAACTGAGTAATGCTAGCAGAATTAACATTCAAACCAAATAGAAACACTTTTTCTGTCCCAAAGCTGTCACTAAACTGCTCTTAGCGACACATTATCTGTCACTAAACTGTTGCTAAACTATCGTAGAACTGGGTACTCCTTCCTCCCAATTTGTTAGTGACACTTTGTTCTGTCGCTGAACCGTCGCTGCTTTGTCACTAATAGGGATGCTCCTTCCTCCCATATCAATTAGTGACACAATTTTCTGTCGCTATTCTGTTACTAAGTCGTCACTAATCCAGCAGTATTAAAAATGGGCGAGCAGTATTAACTCAATACTCTACCAGTATTAAGTTCCAAACACGCAGCAGTACAAACGATTAAAAGAACAATAGTATAAACGTAACCACAAGCAACATGCTAATCACACATCTTCATCTGAACAACTATCAATATCAGACCCACAATCAATGAACATCAATTGCACCATCATTAGACCCATATTGATCACACCATACAACCATGAACAATCCTCCATTTCAAAAACAATACCACCTGATGCTGTAACATAACCATGAAAACAAGTCACAACCTTCTTGTTTCTAAAATCGATCATAGCAACCTTATTCATCGTGATCCCTTCTACTTCTTGAATCTGCTCGTAACAGTAACCATGTCCATACCTGCTGTATAAACACGAATATCACCTGCTGTTTTAATAAAATGATCATGGTGTCTTATGAACACCATCAATGACTCACACAACAACTTCTTTATCAAAACCCTATATTGCTTTAATAGAAAAGCATCTGGAATATAACCTGAATCTTGCAATAAGACATTAGAAAATTAGGGTTTCAATGGATCATAACAAACCACATCAAGACTGCCGTCATCAGGATATCCCTACTAGGGTTCATTATCAATTCTAGGATTGACTCACCAAAGCTAGCAGAAACATAAGCATCCAATCTTTAACCTGCTTCTTTTCTGATAAAAAAAATCAACAACCCTAGATTAGGGTTTTATTAGACACGTATAGCAATATCACAAAATCAATTGATTTCGTGTCTTCTATCCATCTTCTTAATCAGATCTAGGGTTTATAGGAAAACCCTAGTTTCACCAAATCACCATGTACTAAAGATCCAAAAACACGAACCTTTTTGTTCAAGAATACGACACCTAAAAAGCTTGTACTCCAAGATATCAAGAGCCACCCGCTCCGATACCAACTGTTGAAACCTAATTGTAGGCTTCATAGATCGTTTTGGCCATCTAGGATATCATAACATTGATCACGCAGCAGAATAACAATTAAGAACAACAATGTTATGAACAAGGTTTTTATTCATAAACTATATCCCCAAGATCAAATGATCCTTGAGGCTAACTAATACACTATTCGACTTTAATCAGTCGACTATACTATCTAGATAACTAACTACTAATAAGCTAACTATTAGACTCTCATTGGAGAGATCTAACTATGATGGATAATAAAACTATTCACCCTAATACCCTTTATATACTAGAGGGATATTAAGGCTTACAAAGGAAGCTAATTAATTATATTAGGAAGCTAATTAAAACTAATTAAAACCTTCCTTTATCTTTGATATTCTTTGACTTTTCAATGCCTATCTTCATGGAAATCTTCCAGCTTTTAATTCTTCCATATGTAGAATACCAAAGTGTCATATTAATCCCTTGTTGTTTCATTCGTCTTCATTTATGCATATGTAATTTTGTAATTATCAAATCTGAGATCCCAACACCAAGGTTACCGAATGGACTTACCGAGATATATTTATAATTCTTAATTATAAATATTTACGTAAATTACTTATCTATTTTTTTAAATAGTATAAGTACGTATTATTGAGTAATGAGATTGATATGATTGTTGGGTTATGTCGTCAACCATCACACCACTAAATTGTTATGAGTAATTGTACAACGCGTCTAAACTCTATGCATCAAACGTGAAGATTGTTTTGGAAATGGATGATTAAATTGGGACATTAACTGGACTAGGACGTGTGCGGGCGTCGTTACATTTGCTTGTGTGATTGAGATTTGGTTGCTAAAGACTTGCTTGAGGTGAGTTCTCGTAGCCCCACTTTTTACTGTTTTTCTGTTGGGGGAAAATGATACTCAAATGTGTTTTGAAATGTTTTGAATTGAACTGTGCGAAATGTGGTTTTTTTGGAACAAGATATGTGCTTATGACTGCTATGTGAATATTATGTGATGCATGATTGTTTGGATTGGATGGGTACGCCTACCCAGTGTTTGTGAGATTATTGGTTCGGAAAGGTACGCCTACCTAGTATTTGTGTGATTATTGGAGCGAATGGGTACGCCTACCCAGGTTTGTATGTGGTCCTGCCCTAAATTTAGTGCTCCAGCTGGTAGACCCTTTAGGTGCGTAAGTGACATATGATTATTGATTAGCGGTGATGCTAAGGTTGTTTGCATATATTTACTGTCATATAACACTATTGTCTACTGTTGAAATATTGGCACAACTTTTGGGTTTAAAGTCAAACCTATGAGCTCACCAACATTATTGTTGACGTTTTCGAGTATCATTTCCAGGTGAAGTGAAAGGAGAATAGTTTGGTGATTGTGATCGCTGACTTAGAAGTATCCCGAGTGGATTTTCATATGAAGTCTTGCTTGCTTGTTGTTTGATTATAGTATTTGGATGTTTTAGATTAAGTTTGGATTATGGACCCCTGTGAGGGTATTTGAATAATTGTAAGAGATTACGGATTTTAGTTGCGAGTTGGGACATCACTCAAGGTTGTTCGAGGTTGATGGTCTTCATAGCACTTGAAGTTTATGCATTGTAGTTTTCTCTATTTTTTATATTGTGTTATGATTGATCATTATGTTGCACTTTCGAGTTTCCGCCATTGTCGGGGTGTGACATCATACCAAGAACGTGAATGTAGATTGTATAACTTGTTTGATAAGTTTGCTTATGTTCAGGGTGAAACACTGTATGAGTACTACTGGAGATTCTCTCAGCTGATCAATGACATGTATACTATTGGGATGACTATTCATCAAGTTCAAGTCAATACCAAGTTTTTGAATGCTCTTCCATTAGAATGGAGCAAGTTTGTCCCTGATGTGAAGTTAGCTAAGAGTTTGTATACCACCAACTATGATCAGTTGTATGCATACCTTAGTCAACATGAATGCCATGCTAATGAAGTTCGTATCACGCGTGAAAGATATCCGGATCCTCTTGCATTTGTAGCCAACTCTCCAACTCTATACAATCTATCTCAGTCACCATAACATTTAGGTTCTTTAATGTATCCACCTCCTTAACAATTTACACCAGTTTATGCAGCACCCATTCATCATCGACACCATCATACTCCACTCAATCCACAACAACATCTAATTTCCCCTCCACCATTTATATCTCCTTCAATGACACAACAATATCAAGCTGAATTTCCCCAATTGGACTCTAGTCTCACTGTCCCTATGTTTCAGCAAGGAGAAGATCCGATTGAATACATTAACAAAGCGATGTCATTTTTGTCTGCTGTTGCATCAAGGTTTCCACCATCAAACAATCAACTCAGAACATCGTCTAATCCTAGAAATCAAGCAACCATTCTAGAGGGTAGAGTCACCGTTCAACAAGTTGAAGGAAGACAAAATAAGAGTTATGCTGGTACAAGAAATAGAGGAATTGCTACTACTTCAAAGGTAAATGTTGTAGCTGGTCCACCAAGAGTTGTGAAGTGTTATAACTGTCAAGGAGAAGGGCGTATGGCGAGACGGTGTACTTAGCCAAAAAGGCTAAGGAATGCTGCATGGTTTAAGGAGAAATTGATGTTAGCCGAAGCTCAAGAAGCGGGTTAGATATTGGATGAAGAGAAACTTGCATTTTTAGCAGACCTTGGTATATCAGAAGCTCTAGTTGCTCAACAGACAATCCCTTAGAATTCAGCTATCCAGACTGAAGACTTGGATGCATATGACTCAGATTGTGATGACATATCCTCGGCTAAAGTGGTTCTGATGGCAAATCTTTTAAGCTGTGATCCTGAAGTTCTCTTTGAGGTACCATATTCTGATTCTTATCTGAATGATATGATTAATCAGGATGTGC
>BQNB010061772.1:1303-25928 GCA_026074375.1 Tanacetum coccineum
TTTTATGATGGAGTTAAGAAGCTGATAAGCCATTTCATAGTCAATTATAAGCTTCTTTTCCAACTTCATTAAAAGTGTAGATGGTGTAAGATGATACTTCTTCTCCACCAACATATAAATCTGCATATGTTGCATCCTTAAGGAATGTACTCCACAGGAGTTATACAGCTTCCAATCCAACACTTTGTATTCTTGTTGATTCCTCTATACTGCATCTTCTATATGTGGTTCAAACATTGTTTTCAAATCACCCCATAATAACAAATTCAAGTCTTCCATTGGTCTTGTTGACTTATATTTAGCTTTTACCAACTTGTACAAATCTTCCTTGTTAAAACTTTTAAGCATGTGACTAAAGATCATGTACATTTGAGACTTTTTATCAGCTCTTATTATTTGATAATAGCTTTTTCTTCCTTCTTTAAAAATCTTTCAGCCAACAATACTTGAAGACTTAACAGCTAAAGGTACAACATCAATTGTTACCTCTTCTTCATCTGGAATGATTTCCAAACACTGTTTAAGCTCTACTGTTTCTTTGTCATCTTTCACCTTTTGCTTCTTTGCATTTTCTTGTATCAGCTCTGTTCCTGCTCTCTTTTCTTTGCCTTCCACCAACTCTGTTCTAAAGTCTTCAAATGTATTTACCCTTTTGAATGCTCTGTCAAACATCTCTTGAATAGAATCAAACTCTTTGTCCTTCAAATCTTTGAGCTTGTATCTTTCCATGTTCTTTAGGTAAGTACACATTATCTTTTTCTGATGAGCTTTTGTTGGTGGTTTGTTTCTTTTCTCTTCTGATCTTTTAGCTGCAAAATGCTTTCTTCTTTTCTCTAAGAGTTGTTGAAATAATGTAGCCTTTTCTGCATTAGACAACTCTTCTTGTTCTTGTGCTTGCAATCTTTCAGCCAATTGATAATCAACATCAATCTTTGCTTGAATATCATCCCATTCTTCAATCAAAGCAATATTGGCTTCTTTTTCTTTTTTAGCTTTCTCTCTTGCAAGTCTTTCTTCTTCATCAAATTCAGCTTGTAACTTTAAAGCAACTTCTTCATCAAGCATGATTTGAACTTTCTTCTTCATAGGCTTCACAGGTTCTTCTATCATTATTCCTTTACCCTTGTCCTGTGATTGTTGTGAAGAAATTGTTGTTGTTGTTGTAGATTTACCTGGCTCTTGAAAAACAATCCCTTTCACCTTGGGTTTTGAAGTTTTTAATGCTTCAAGTGCTTGAGCCAAAGTAATTTCTTCAGTAGTTATTGTAACAGTTGTTGCAGCAGTACTAACTTGAGCAGCATCAACTACTTCTTCAACAACATTTTCATTTTGCCCTGCAACAAACACCTCTTCACCATTTAAAGCATCCACATCAAACATCTCTTTGTCAGCATCATCTTGAACACTAACTAGGGTAATTTCTTCACAATAGCATTAATCCTCCCCTATTTGGATGCATCCTCACCTAAAGTTTCTTCATCTCCAGAGGATTCTACCCTAGCTATCAAACCAACTTTGTATAATCTCTTAAGCTAATGAGTTCTTGACCTATTTTTCTTTTCATGCTTCTTGACCCTCCTTTTCAAACTCCTTTTTAAACTAGCAATCTCATTAGCTTGAGTGGTCTTTGTCTTCTCTAAATCAAGAACCCTTTTTTGTAAATTGGTACATAGTTCCATCAATTCATTAAGTTTAAGTCTATCATCATCACTTTGAAGTGTGTTACCTCTTGCGAGCAGTGAATCATTAGAATGTTTAGATACATTCTCAAACCTAGTTTGAGCAATTGTATCCCTCATGGTTTTTTGGCACTTAGGACCACAACCTGAATTAGTTCTTTGGGAACTAGATTCATTAGGTGTTTCCTTAGATCGAGTCTTAGTTATGTTACCACTGTCCTGCTCTGCTTCTAAGCTAGAAGCAGTAGTGGCAGCCCTCACCAAACTGTCACCAACTCTTATGGATTGCATCATCTGCATACACTTCTCGTAGGATCACTAGGCTGAGGTACCTGAGTATCCTTTCTTTTAGAATTCCTAGGTTTTTGTGTCTTTTGAGGCTGAGGAGATGGTTGAATAAAAGTGGGTATGTGATGGGGATCAGTTGGATTTGCTGAACCTTCACCCAATTCTGATTGGTTTTGTACCACCATTGTTTGAAATAAAGGTGTTACTCTACCAGAGAACTCTTTTCCTACCTTTCTCATATTTGCAAAAATCTTTTTAGTGTGAGAAGGTGCAACATAAATTCTGTTATGAGTTGACAGATCATAAAGTTGTTGTTCCAAAAACACTTGTACAAACCTTGGATACATTAAAAATTTTCTTGACAAATTATCCAAGTTTTTAATCATACTTTCAAAAATGTATTTTGAAAAGTTAAACTTCTTATTTGTAGCCAAACAGATAATTGCAGATGCCATAGTACTACTAAACTCATTCCAGGCAGTCAGTCTTGAACTTATACATTGTTGTAGATAGTATGAATCAGAAATTTCAATATGTAGGAAAAAGAATGGTTCAGAAAAGTTTGCTTTTGTGAAATTTTTCTCATACCACATCAGCTGTAAAGTTGTTCAAAGATGATAATTTGGTAAGAAAATCAAACCTTCTGCAATTTCTAGTTGAAGATCTCTTCTAACAGTTGATTCAGTGATGATTATCTTCTTGCCATCTACTAGGGCATGCAACTGTACTTCCCCATTGATAGTTTTGGCCTTGACAGTAGACCAGAACTGTTCGATACAAGAAATATATATTGTGGGATTAACGGTTAGTGCATACTTTATAGGGTGTGCATTCAAAAAATCCACAATTTGTTCAAACCCATCACTCTCTTCGGGTTTAGACAAAAATGCGACCATGTTATGAGTATCCGCAAACTTTAGATTCGCCATTTGTGTTGGGTTTTGATAATGGATGATAAAATTAAGTTAGAGTTTGTAGTTAGAGAGTATTTGAAAGAGTAAAATTGATTAAAGGATCGATTGAAACCCTTAATCAAATTATTTATGAAAATACCCTCAACAGCATTAACTTTCACCCAGCAGTAACAACCCAGCAGTAGTAAGTTATGCCTAGCAGCATTAACTTTGAGTCACCAACATTAACTCCAATTCCATTCTAAACAGCTTTTCCATCATCAATTTAACACTTTTCTTTGCTTTTCCTGCAAAATGTTAGTCCAAAAACCAAGAAAACACAAGCCATAGCAATTTTTATAATTATCATGTATTTAAATTATTACCTTAGCAGTATTAAGTTAACTTAACGTTGTACTCAGGCAGTATTAAGTATAGCCAGCTGTTTATATTATACTTAACAGCAGAAACTTTTAATGACATGAATAACAGTACTAATTCATACAAAACTTTACAAAAACATAAAGAGATAAAAGACTTTAAGGATTTAGCATTCCAATACTAGCAATCAAATATTGAAATCTACTTACATCAAAAGCTTTTGTAAGCAAATCTGCAACATTCTTGTCAGCATGGATTTTGACCATTTGAATTAATTTCTTTTCATTGCAATCTTTAATAAAATAATTTCTCATCTCTATATGCTTTGTTTTTTAATGAAAAACAGGATTTTTAATTATGCAAATAGTACTGTTATTATCAATAAAGATCTTGGTATGCATAAAATTGCATCCATAATCAAGTAGTAGATTCTGAATCCAAAGCACTTGTCCACATCAACTTGAAGCAGCCACATATTCAGCTTCTGTTGTAGAATTTGCAACCACTATCTGTTTTTTGCACTGCCATGATATTAATCTACATCAAAGGAATTGACAACCTCTTGTTATAGACTTCTTATCCAAGCTTGCTCCAACATAATCATTATCCGTGTATGCTACCAAATCAAAAGGAGAATCTTTTAGATACCAAAGGCCCAATTTTGGTTGACCTTTTAAGTACCTAAAAATCCTTTTCACAGCATAAAGATGTGAAACCTTTGGATTGACTTGGTATCTAGCACAGGCACACACTGCAAACATGATGTCAGGTCTTGAAGATGTAAGATACATCAATGAACCAATTATTGACCTATACATATGAACATCCACTTCTTCACCATCTTCATCCTTGAGCAGAGGTTTTTTAGTTTCCATTGGTGTGCTTGCAGTCTTGACTTCTGTAAACCCAAATTTCTTTAAAATTTCAACAACATATTTATCTTGACTAATAAATATGCCATCTTCTTCTACTGGACTTTAAATACAAGAAGAATGGATAGTTCTCCTTATAATAATCTGGAATTTTCTCATGCATCAACTTCTCAAAATGCATGCATAGCTCTTTTTTGTTGAACCGATGATATCATCCACATAAAACTTGTGTTCCAGAGTTGGGGGGAGTTTGAGTAGGTGGGCCGTGAGTGGTAGTGGGGGGCGGAGGTGTGCAAAAATTACCTTTGTGCTTTTTGATAATAAGGTTCTTGTTAATTTTTCCCTCTTTAAAACTCATTGTCAAAAATAGTTGAAAGGTTCTCATAAAAGCTCTAGGAGCTTGATGTAGTCCATACAGTGCTTTTTCAACCTTGTATACTCTATCAGGAAAGTCTGGATCTTCAAATCATGGTGGTTGACATACATACACCTCTTATTCAATATTCCCATAGAGAAAAAACACTTTTTTTACATACATTTGATACACTACAATAATCTTTAAATGAAGCATAAGCTAAAATAGTCTATTGCTTCATTTATGCAAAGTGGGCCAAAGACTTTTTCATAGTCTATCCTTCTTCTTGTGTGTACCATTGAGCAACCAATCTTGCTTTATTGTTTATCACAATTCCCTTTTCATCCTTTTTTATTCCTGAAACCCCATTTAGAGCCTATAGCCCCTTTTCTATTTGGTAAATCCACTAAAGTCCAAACTTCTTGAAACTTGAATTGTAGAAGCTCTTCCTGCATAGCCTCTATCCAGCTTGGATCCTTCAATGCATGAATTACCTTTTTGGGTTCTTCATGTGATAAAAAGCAAGCAAACAAGTAGTTTTAAAGGTCTTTATGGTTTGTTCTTTGTTGAATAGTACTAACAAACCTATGTTCTTTCAAATTCTTTGACATCTTTCTTGTTTGATGTACTGATTGAGATCTCAATACTTGGATCAAGAGGATGATCTTTATGAATTTATTGTTGTTGGTTAGGAATGGACTTTGATTGTAGTATCCAAATTGTTCATGTCAAACACTACACCATCATCTTCATCATCTTTTGAGAAGTCAAATTTGCTTTAGCTTCACAAAGTCAGAATATTTGGTCAATCGAAGTTCAATTTATGTTTTTTTCCAACATACATTAACTTTCATTTGGTGCCAGCAGGCATTAACAGGTTTAAAACTAAACAGTATTAACATGTTAGTGCTGTTAACATTATCTCCTTCTCGTATCTTTACATTCACTTTCTTTTCTTGGATCTTCATCAACCTTATTTCCATCGTCACTTGAAGGTTTGGATCCATCATCATGAGAACTCTTTAGATCATGAGAATATGGTGGATCAGCAGTCCATAATGGTAGCAAAATGTAAGTTTTGATTGGTTCTGTCTCCTTTCTAGCTTGACCTGCATTATCACTTGCTTTTGTACCTGCAAAATCATTAGACTGTGTACTGCAAAATAGGCTCATAATACATTGTTCTTGTTTGTTTGCATTAATATTAAAGGCCAATCTGGTCTATATACTAACACATTAAGTGTAATTCTCACTAAACCTAATATGCACGTTTTCTTCCACTATCTTGTTATACTATTGGATACTCTACAAGGCTTTACTATTAAAAAAAGTATCCAACAAGAATACCTTCATCAGTCTTACCATTAATTTGCCTAAGGTAAATCTATGGTATTGAGAATGGTAACAAGATACCCAACGGTCTCACGAAACTTAAGTTGGTGTTTAGCTGAAAAAGTTCATATGGGGTCTTGTTATGAGGCTTAACTACTAACACTCTATTTTGCACATAGCAAGCAGTATTAACTGCTTCTGCCCAAAAAGTAGTTGGCAACTTAAAATCAGCTAGCATAGTCCTAGCAGCCTCAATTAGTGTCCTATTTCTACTTTATCAGCAAACTTTATTTTGTTGAGAGTTTCTTGCTATATAAATTGTCTTAAAATAACATTCCATCTTACAAAAATGATTCATCTACTTGTTATTGTATCAGTCCTATTATCACATCTAATCATCTTAACCTTGTGATCTACTAGATTTTCTATCCCAGTTATAAAGGACTTAAGAATGCCACTAGTCTCATCCTTAGTAGCTAGAAAGAAAACCCATGTAAACGTACTGTAATCATCTGTGACAACTAGGCAATATATTTTCTTCATAAGGCTTTTTACAAATGTTAGACCAAACAAGTCCATATGCAACAAATATAAAGGAAGACTGATTGAGTTCTCTGTTTTGCAAAAAGGTAAGTTAAACCTCCTTTAGGAACTATGTTCTTTAAATCAACACTATACATATTGTTCTTTCTAGGAACTCTAAGTAAAACTTGACTTTCATCAATTAACTTAAAGTTTGGAGATAAAACAATACATTCAGTGTCATTAAAAAGAACACTATTCTTTTTATCACACATTTGTGAGACACTAAAGAGATTAAACTTTAACTCTCTTACAAAATACACATTTTCAATATCTAGATTACTAGTTTTAATGGTACATTTTCCTGTGATTTTCCCTCCTTTGAGGTTTCCTCCAAAAGCAACATATCCTCCATCTATCTCTTCATAGTTTGTAAGATAGGACATGTTCCCTGTCATGTGCCTTGAGCATCCACTATCAATCACTCATTGATCCTGTAAATCCATTTGTGGATTGCCCTGCACATTAGATAAGAAAATCAGTTTCTTTTGGGGACCCAAGCCATTACTGACTTGGATTTGCCTTGTGCATCAACATAATCAAACTTTTTTTAGGGTGATTGATGCACTTTTGTGTTTAGAAACATGGTCTAAAACTTTATGCTTTGGTTTCCAAACCCAACAAGCTGAGGCCTTAATAGCATTAAAATTATTTCCCTTAACAGCATTAACTATTGCTTTTGGCCTAGCAGTATTAAATTTTTTACCCCTAACAGTATTAACCCTTTGATTAATATTACTGTTTTTAAATGTTGTATCCTTATGAATGGGCCTCTTAACAGTTGAATATGCTATTTTAGAAAGATTTGACATTGGTCTAGCAGCATTCACTATTGTTTTTGAATGAGCAACATTAACTTGTCTAGCAGTATTAACTGATACTAAACCAGACTTCATTAGTACTGCTCTTGGAACTAAGTTCTTTTTAGCACAGGGGTGAGTCTTTTTAGCAAAGTTTTGATGATTCACCCTTTGAGCATTGTTCCAAATAGGTTTTACCATCCTTTGATTTTGAAACTGTTTTTGATGGTAATTGCAATCAACTTGCAAATGATCAAAGCTTCCACACACATAACAGGCCTTATTAAACATCTCAAAATTGCT
Source organism: Tanacetum coccineum (assembly GCA_026074375.1). Taxonomy (NCBI): domain Eukaryota; kingdom Viridiplantae; phylum Streptophyta; class Magnoliopsida; order Asterales; family Asteraceae; genus Tanacetum; species Tanacetum coccineum. Next base: position 8,789 of record BQNB010061772.1, read on the forward strand.
TCCTAGTTTTTGAGACATCATATTATTCTAATTTCTTTGATTGCCTCTTGGACTGTGAGTGTTTTGCCTATGTTGCTCAACTTGTTTAATAGTTTTCCTAGTAGTTTTTTCTTGTTGTTTAGATTTGACAAACTCTTTCTTAACAATACTAGGCCTAACTGTTTTCTTTTCAATTTTAGGCTAAGACACATCCTCTTCCTCATCATCTGACACCTATTCTTCAATACATGGGGCATCATCATTCTTCCTAACTACCTTAGGCTCTTCTTCACTAGACATAGCTTTACAGTTCTCAACTACAGGCTTATTAACAAACTCATCTAAACCAATAAAAGACAAGTCAGGTGTTGGAGGCATGAAATTTCCTGTGTAGGGAGGTGAAACTGCATTATAATTTTCATAGCCTAAACCTTTCTTGCAATTGTCAACTATCTGACACTCTATGAGCTTGTTTAAACTTTTAGATGCATGTTCAAATTTATCTACATTAAGTTGAATGCCATCTTTTTCTTTTTGAACTATGTCAAGCTTTTTCCTAAGCTCTCTAATAGTTATTTCTCCTATGTGAATTTCAAATTTTAAGCCCTTAATATCTTGTAAATAAATAGACTCATTTGCTTTATAAACTTCAAGTTTTTCTTCCACTGACTCTAAACCTGTCTTATAACCTAGAACCATTAACTCAGATTTCTTTAAATCTTTTAATAGTTGATCATTTTGAGATTTAAGAGATTCAATAGTTTTCAAACAAGATTTTGAACAAATAGAATCATTGGATACCTCTGAGTCAGGACTTGAAGATGAGAAAGCCATGAGTGCATAATTAGGTCCTTCCTCTGCCTGATCACTCTAGTCATATCCACCAAGACCATCACATGACACCAAAGCTGTGGAAGTAGATGTTTCCACATGCACACTCCTTCTTGAGCTTTCCTTGTTCTTGTTGTCTTGATTTCTTGGAGCTCTGCACTCCCTAGCAAAATGTCCCCTCTTGTGGCAGTTGTAGCACTCCACTTTGGACTTATCAAAACCAATAGTCTCATTGCCATTAACAGTAAGCTTCCTTCCTGTATTCTTCAAAAACCTTCTTGCCCTCATAGTCAACATGGCCATTTGCCATCTCAAATCCATCTCTTCCATGTCATCTGGATGGATTTGTTGCAAGTCCTCATGTACAAGTTGAGGACTATTTGGTTGACTAGCAAAGAATGCACAAATAACAGCATCACTCAAGTTATCAATATTTGTAAAGTTAGCAGCATTAACTTGAGTGCTAGCAGTAGAAACTTAGTGCTGCTAGTGTTTTTATTTAAAGGGATGTCTAGCTCAAGTTCAAGCACACAAAGAGGGTGTTGTAGAGATTATCCATGCTCATTGTATCCAAATCAGCTTTATTCCTCCACACAACAGCATGTGTGTTCCACTCAGGTGACAAACTTCTTAATAACTTTTGATTAACATCTTCTTGTGAAAGCTTTTCATCCAAAAGCTCCAACTAACTCACAAGCTTTTGAAGCCTATCAAAAGTTTGATCAAGCATCTCTGAGCTTAGAGCAGTGAAGTTTTCATATTGCTGCTTTAAGAGATTCCTTTGAGTCTTTCTTGTAGCTGCATTCCTACCAAATCTCTTTTCAACAGCTTCCAGCAACTTCTTAGCATCCTTTATAGAGTTAAACTTTAACTGATGTTCATTGGGAATGCCCATCATTAAAGTACTTCAACTTTTCACCTCTAATCTTCTTTGAGCCTTTTCTTCAAGAGTTGTAATAGGCATTACTGTCACAACACCTTCCACAGTTGTTGTTTTTGGCAAGGTTGCGCCATTCTCTATGACTTCCCACAGTGCATAGTCTATCATCTGGATATATTGTTCAATCCTCATCCTCCAAATCTCATACTCACCAGGTTTGAGCATGGGAACTTTGGATGCAGCCACCATGTGTGCAGAATCTTGATCCATATCTTTTAAAAAAAGATCTTGTGTATAAAAATAGGTTCTTCTCTTTCAAAGCTTCTTAACAAGCTCTGATACCACTTGTTGATCCCACTTTAATAGATCGAATTCCTTAAGCTTGTTTAAGGTTTAGTTATATTAGATAAATCTAACACAACTATAGTAGAAACTTTGTTTGAATGTATTAAAGATTATGCAGAATCTAATCTTTAATATTAAGAAGAATTATCAATGAAACAGTAATTCAATGAACATACAATTCAACAAATAAGCTCCAATATTATTAATGATAATAATACGAATACTCTCAAAGTATTAGGGTTACAAATACCTTAAAGCTATGAATTATACGTCTAGTTGTATATCAAACTCAATGCCCTAGGACCTCCTTTTATACACCAAGGAGTCCTAGTCGGCTTACAATACTTTCCTAAGTATCTAAAATCTTTTCTATAAACAACTAATACATATCATATAAGCAGTACTAACTAGCAGCATTAACTTGATATTCACTAGAAGTAGTAACTTCAAGCATATTTTCACTAGCAACATTAACTTCAGCTCAGCAGTCTTAACTTTGTACTAACAGTAGTAACTACTTAGCATATTTTCTTTGAAGTTCATCATCAGCACTAATATTCACTAGCATTACTAACTGTGTACTAGCAGTAGTAAACACTTAAAATATTTTCTTTGAAATCTCTGAGCAGTACTAACTCCAGCTGAGCAGCATTAACACAAACATGAGCAGCAGTAATTCTAACAACATCAAGAAGACTTTTAATCCCAACAGTATCACAATTCCTTAGATAACCTAATACCTTTGGCTCACATACTTGCCAATTTGTTCAAACATAATGGCATTTACAGTTATTTCAAGCCAATTGCATGCTATAACGTAGAAGTCTTAGAGAAGTTCAAGGACTTTATGTACATGTCGTAACAAGAAGATATAACACGGTAATCGCTAACTTTACGTTATAATTCTTTGAACATTTAAATGACTTCATGTACATATCGTGACTAGGAGACATGACAAGTCAATTGCTTACTTTATAAGCCTTTGAACAGTTCAAGGAACTTATTGTTGATCCTAATAGAACAGATCTTACTTAGCTTGTATAAGGCTATGTTGTATTGAATAAATTGAAAAAAACTATGATAGAAACTTTGATTGTGAATATCAAAGACTATGCGGAATTTAGTCAATAACAAAACAGTTTACCAAACTTTCAGCCTCAATATAATACGAACACTCTTAATAGTGTTAGGTTTACAAAACCTTAAAGCTATATTGATATCAAAACACTCTCAAAGACTATGTAGGTTGGTAGAACTACATTATAATTTTTATAGCCTAAACCTTTCTTGCAATTGTCAACTATCTGACACTCTATGAGCTTGTTTAAACTTTTAGATGCATGTTCAAATTTATCTATATTAAGTTGAATGCCATCTTTTTCTTTTTGAACTATGTCAAGCTTTTTCCTAAGCTTTCTAATAGTTATTTCTCCTATGTGAATTTCAAATTTTAATCCCTTAATATCTTGTAAATAAATATACACATTTGCTTTATAAACTTCAATTTTTTCTTCCACAGACTCTAAACTTGTCTTATAACCTAGAACCATTAAGTCAGATTTCTTTAAATCTTTTAATAGTTGATCATTTTGAGATTTAAGATATATCCGGTCAGCATCGTAAACCCAAATTGCTTGCTCATCCACAGTTTCATTAAGATGCCTTTGTTCCTCTACACGAATACCATTCCTCAAATTGAAATATACTGACTCTACAGTTAATCAACAAAACATCTTGCTAAAATTTTCTCAAATAGACTATGTCTAGCAGTTCTTGTGTTTAAGCAAGGAGATGACCCTATTGATGCCATTAACAAAATGATGTCATTTCTGTCTAATGTCGTCACATCTCGTTTCTCATCTACCAACAATCAACTAAGAAATTCTTCCAACCCAAGACAACAAGCAACTATTAATGATGGAAGGGTGACTGTTTAACCAGTTCAGGGGAGACAAAGTTCATTTGTTGCTGGTACTTCTGGAACAAGGGCAAACATCTCAAGAAAAATGAGGACTAATTCAGGTAATACAAAGGTGGTGAATGTATTAACTGCCAAGGGGAAGTCACCTTCAAGACAGTGCCCAAAGCCAAAGAGAAAAGGAATCTGGTAAAGTTCTGATGAGTAGGAAATTAACATATTTGGCAGACCCTTTTAGTTTGCAGAAGGTCCAGTTACAACAGACATCATTACACGACAATTTTAGCTTATCAAGCGGAATGATTTGGGAAGCATAAAGATTCCCTGACATGTGACGATATCTCATAGCCAAAGCAGTTCTTAGGCTAATATTGTCTAGTTTACGGATCAGGATGTTCTCAATCCGAGGTACCACACACTCTGAAAACACCTCATAATGATATGCTAAAATCAAATTGTGCAAGAGATTATCGTATTCTAAACAAACTCATCTTTACATTATCCCGAGAATGAGATATCAAGTGATAGCAAATATTCATTCCTTACTCTCAGTATCTGCTTGAAACACAATATGCAGTCTTTTATGATACAAATTCTTCCGTACAACAAGATGTCATGATATTATCTGTGTTTGAACAACTGTTAAATCAAGTAACTAATTGTAACAAGGTCAATAAGGACAATCTAATGGCCAATGAATCCTTATCTGCTGAGCTTGAAAGATACAAAGAACGGGTGAAATTTCTAGAAGAAAGACAAAATGTGGATTTAAGTACTAAAGAAAAGCTTATAATTGATGATATAATTCGGGAAAAAATGCACAGTTTACGGATTTTGAAAAGGAAATTAACTCTCTTAAACAAACTCTTTCTGAACAATTAAAGGAAAATGAATTGTTAACAAAAAAATTTAATGTTCTCAAAAACGAATCCAAGGAAAAGGAAGCTAAGAATAATGATAAAGAAATTGATTTGGAAAAGAAAGTTAAAGAACTGGACAATATTGTTTATAAAATGGGTCAATCTGCGCAACGTACATACATGCTCAAAGAAACACAGAGTTTTTCTATGGATAAACAACCTAAAAGCAATCTCATGGGTTTTCAAAATCCTGTCTATCTTAAGAAATTCAATAGATTATGGCCAATGCTTTTATGAACTGAACTATTATTGGCTAAGGAAACCAATGTGATGTATCAATTGCTTGATTCAGAAGAGACTTTGGATTCTTAGAAGATAGTCGAAATCCAAAATGCCTTTTGAAAAAACAAAGTGATTCCATGTTTTTTAGAAAAGTAAGTTAACATTAAACCAGTTAATTATGCTGTCTTAAATTAATTATCTGAAGATTTTGGTAAACGATTTGTTCCACAAACAGAGTTATTAGTAAAACAAGCTTTTTTGTTAAAGAGTTCTCTGAGCTCTGAAGAACCTAGTACTTATTCTACACCTGTTAAAACTAATGTTCCAAAAGAACTTCCAAAAGTAAGTTTGGTAAATACATTTTAAAGCAACTTACATAACATCTGCGATTTGACAAGGTGGTAAAAGAAAGAACCACACCGACAGCTATAACTGAAGGAACGTGGGGTTTTGAACACACAAAAGCAGTTTTGTAAATGAAATCATTCCATTTTTAAAGACACTAAAGGATACTTTTAATAATTTCGATCAATGTCTTCTTGATGAAATTATCGAAGTCCAAACTGTCTTTAATCAAATGGAACAAGCTGTGAAACAATGTCGTCTCGAAACAAAAAGTTTTGAAATTCAAAAGAAACAAGTTTTAAATGAAAACGATTGACTCTTAGATCAAATCATTTCTTAAGATATTGTTAATATTGTTGTGAATTCTTCTGTGGATTTGAATACTTCTATGAATGTGAATTCTTCTGTTGTTATGAATGATTCTGTGAATTATGTTGAAATGTGAAACAAGTGTCTGGAACTTGAAGCTGAGCTTATCAAACAACACAACATGGTTGAAAAATATGAGTATAATAAACTTTCAAAAACTAGTCTTACAACACTGCATTTCTCTTAAACTTGCAATGCAACTCAATAAAGAAATTTTTCAAAAGAATAACACATCAGTGAACCCAAACTGAACCACAATTGATCACGTAGTTTGAATGAACAATTTGAAATGCTGATATTTAAGCAAAAATCACAACAATCGAGAAGTTAAAGGAAAACATTAAACGTTTGAATAAAACTTCCACCACAAACAGTGTGAAAAAAGACATAGATGAGATTGAGACCATCAACATAGAACTGAAACATAGGGTGGCAATACTAATTGCTAAAAATAAGCATTTGAAACAGACTTATAAACAACTTTATGATTCAATTAAACCATCACATGTCTGTGCTAAAGAACATACTGAAATCCGTTGGTTAATCAATTTAAAAATACAAAAAGTCTGTTTGAAAATTACTGATTTAAATGCTTAACTTCAGGAAAAGGTTTTTGACATAATAGCATTAAAAATGATCTTAGGAAATTAAAAGGAAAGGACATAGGTGATAATGATGCCCTAGTATCAAACGCTACCACTATTGCTCCAGGAATGTATAAGCTTGACCCAGTAACATTGGCTCCTAAGGATAAGAATAATAGGAACTCAACATAACTGACCTTTAGCACACTAGGAACAAGTTGCTATTTCTCATGGGGAATAAGTTGAACAACTTAAATCACTAAACCCTTTAGATAGTGCATCTTACTCTGCCTGTAAGTATGTTAAGTTGATTCAAGAGTTGCTAGGCTATGTTAGAGATACTTGCCCTGATATTCACAAACCTGGTGAGAAATTAGTTGTTGTCACGCCTATCAACAAGAAGAAAGCAGTTAGGTTTGTTGAACCCGTCATATCATCAATGCACTCCCCCCCCCAAAAACAGTTAGGATCTTCTTCCCAAACACAGGCAAAAGGCAACCAACTAACAATTCTATGTTTAACCTCTATAGGAGTAAGCCCTATCTACTAAATTTTTGCAGGTCAAAGTCAACAGACAAAATACAAAAAAATGATAGATCAAGCAGATTTCAAGTAGTACTTTTCTTGGATGGAAAAAAGAAAAGTAGTTATAGTTAAGGTTTCAACCTTGGCTCTTGATACCAATCTATAACACCCCCATTTTTGACATATAGCAGCGGAAGCTAATCTTGGGTATTATTTCATAGTACAACAGTCATAATCATAGAAAATGACACAAAAGAGACGTTTTTAAAAGATAAGTTATCATTCATTATTTCATCAGAGTTTTTACAAACAGAGGTCCCAAAATCTACATGAAAACATAAAGTTTGAATGATAACAGTTTAGCCATCTTTAAGTCCGTGCCATAAGATGCTCAGTTACCTGAGATAAACATACTAAAAAGTCAACACAAAGGTTGAGTGAAATTCATAGGTTTATATTAAACAGTTTGAATACAAGTTCAATAGTGGGTTACGTTGTTATACACCCATAAGTGTAATAATTGCAATGAGTACAATTATTATAGAAAACAGTATTATTGCCCTAAGCTCATGCACCGAGACCTTGAGATAATCAATAATCACAATAAGTTGCCCCAACGGGTGCCTTTGCCAAACACCCGCATAGTGTTTCAAATGAAGTGTGTTTGGTTACCAGAAAGTATAGGTACACCAACGGGGAAGCTCAGTCCCAAATAGATCTATTCACAGCATTCGCGCTTACTCCGAAAAGTAATTAACGGTTCATGATAGTGGGGTCTTAATGGCAAAAGTAAGGACTTAGGCAATAATATATCAGGATAGCATACAGTTGGAAAAATACTTGTATTCATGATTTATAGCATGTATCCCCCTCGCGGGTTTATGAAAACATTAGAAGATTTAAAATGCGAGGCTATGAACTCACCTTAACAGGGGAAATCTGATTGATGGCAAAAGTATATAAAGTGAAAGTAACGGCTTCGTCACGCAACCTGAGGTAATATGTCAAGTCTTAGTGTGATGGTTTATGTTTCAAAACTTATAAAGTTTAACGTATTACTTTGATTTATTAATTTATGGAAATATTGTATCACTGTTCGGGCCATCATAATTCAGAGGTCATGTAGTAAACGTTTGAGGAGCCAGGACACTTTAAATCGTAAATCCAGCAAACTCGTCAAAATGTATACCCAAATGAAACTCCTCACATGAAGCTCCCTAGTAACGTGATACGATAAGATTTTAAGTTTCTTCAAAAGTTAGTTGATGATAAATTACGTTAAATATATAACGTAATTGTTTTATAATGCGTCGATCGATGATTAATAACGATTAATGTGTCGGGTTTTAATACATAGGTTTATACTATTAATATATATTTTTGATAATTTATATAAAACTTTATATTTCATATTTTTAAGTTTGCAAAAATGGCAATATATACCCTTGGTTTATAAACTTTTACAAGTTTAGTCCTTTATATATAAAGTATATATAATTTAAACCTTTAACTTTAGAACTTGGCAAGATAGGTCCTTATAGTTATAACTTTAGAATAATGACATTTTCAGCCCCTCTAGTTATAAATTTCAGAAATTTACGATATATACCCCTTGCATGGAATACTTTTGTGTTTCTCTCTCTAGAAACTAGCCCGATCCAAGAATCGACCCCGTGTTATGATATAAGAAATACCACACTATGGGCCAAAGCAATTAACATAGCTTGTTATACCTAAAACCGTTCCTTGATCCGTCTCCGCTACAACAAGACTCTGTATGAGTTGATGCATGATAAGAAGCAGGATTTATCGTTTCTTCGTGTCTTTGGTTCACTCTGCTATCTGACCAATGACAGTGAGGATTTGGGTAAAGTAAATGCAAAGGCCGATATTGGTATTTTTGTTGGTTGCGCACCCGCAAAGAAGGCTTTTAGAATCTATAACAGGAGAACCTGAAAAATTATGGAAACTCTTCATGTGACGTTCGATGAGCTGACAGCAATGGCTTCTGAACAATTTGGTTCAGGACCCTGGCTTCAGTTAATGACTCCTGCAACATCCAGTTCAGGACTCGTTACAAATCCTATTCCTCAACAACCTTGTAATCCACCAAATAGAGATGATTGGGATCGTTTGTTCCAACCCATGTTCGATGAATACTTCAATCCTCCAACTATTGTTGTCTCTCCAGTTCTAGTAGCTGTTGAACCAAGAGCTGTTGATATAACCAATTCACCTGTATCTACGTCAATTGACCTAGATGCACCATCTACAAGTATTCCATCAACATAAGAACAAGAACATTCTTTAATTATTTCTTAAGGTTTTGAAGAATCACCAAAAACACTACATTTTCATGATGATCCACTTCATGAATCTCTTCATGAAGACTCGAGTTCTCATGGACGTCATCGAAAGTGAGACCATCCCACACACCATTTGAACACTTTGGTAGATGGACTAAGGATCATCCAATAGAAAATATGATCGGTGATCCTTCTCGTTCTATCTCCACACGAAAGCAACTCAAAACTGACGCCATATGGTGTTACTTTGATGCATTCCTAACTTCTGTGGAACCAAATAACTTCAAACAAGGAATTACTAAACCATATTGGATCGATACAATGCAAGAATAAATTCATGAATTTAAAAGGCTACAAGTTTGGGAATTGGTGTCGTGTCCAGGTAACGTCATGTTGATCAAACTCAAATGGATTTATAAGGTCAAAACAGACGAATTTGGTAGGGTACTAAAGAATAAGGATAGATTAGTTGCACAGGGATTTAGGCAAGAGGAGGGAATTGATTTTGAGGAATCATTTGCACCGGTTTCAAGAATAGAGGCCATCTGTATCTTTGTAGCAAATGCAGCCAACAAGAATATGATGATTTTCCAAATGGACGTCAAAACGGCTTTCTTAAATGGCAAGCTCAAAGAAGAGGTCTACGTTTCTCAACCAAAAGGATTTATTAATCAGGACAACCCATCGCATGTGTATAAGCTCAAAAAGGCCTTGTACGGTGTCAAACAAGCACCACGTGCATGGTACGACATGCTGTTAAATTTCCTCATTTCACAACATTTCTCCAAGGGTGCAGTTGATCTAACACTCTTCAAACGAAAAGCAGGAAACGACTTATTACTTGTACAAATTTATGTTGACGATATAATATTTGCCTCCACTACTACTTTGTGTAATGAGTTTGCTAATCTGATGACCACTAAGTTCAAGATGTCAATGATGGGGAAGATGTCATTCTTTTTAGGATTACAATTTTCTCAAAGTCCTAGAGGCATCTTCCTAAACCAGTCAAAATATGCTTCTAAAATTATTAAAAATTATGGTTTGCTGACTAGTGATTCTGTAGACACACCATGGTAGAAAAGAATAAATTGGATGAAGATCTACAGGGGACACCAGTTGATGCCACACTTTACTGTGGCATGATTAGATCCCTCATGTATATGACATCCAATAGACCCGACCTTATTTATGTAGTCTGCTTATGTGCCAAGTATCAGGCAAAGCCTACCAAAAAGCACTTAAATGCGGTTAAGCGGATCTTTCGATACCTAAAAGGAACCATTAACATGGGTCTCTGGTACTCGAAGGATACCGGTATGTCTCTAACAGCATATTCAGACGCAGATCACACGGGGTGTCAGGACACTAGACGCAGTACATCTGGAAGCGCTCAATTCTTAGGTGATAAACTTGTTAGCTGGTCTTCGAATAAGCAAAAGAGCACTACGAAATCGAGTACAGAGGCTAAATATATTGCCTTATCTGGGTGTTGTGCTTAAATCATATGGATGCGTTCATAACTAACAGATTATGGCTTTCAATTCAATAAGATTCCTCTGTACTACGACAACAAAAGTGCAATTGCTATATGCTGCAACAACGTTAACACTCAAGAGCAAAGCACATCGATGTACGTTACCATTTTATAAAGGAGCAGGTGGAGAATGGAATAGTGGAACTTTACTTTGTTCGGACGGAATATCAACTGGCTGACATCTTCACCAAACCCTTGCCAAGAGAAAGATTCAATTTCTTGATCGAAAAGCTCGGTATGAGAAGCATGTCTCTGGAAACGCTAAAACGTCTGACAGAGGAAGAGAACGAGTAAGGGTGGTTACTCACGGTATATCCTATGTATTATATGTATATAAGAAATCAGAAAAACCCAAAAAGATTTTTCATTTTATATAAATTTTTCAAAAAGAAAATTAAAAATTAAAAAATCAGAAAAATATAAAAATATGTATCTCTGGCATGTCTTCTGAAAATCGATAACATTTACGGCCTTAGAAATGTCATTTAATAATGATACGAGGCTGTAAATGAAGTTCGAGCAGAAGTTTAAAAAGCTTTTAAAACATGCCAAAATGGCTTGCTATTATTTCCGATAGCAACCCGGTCATCATCTTAAAGGCAAGTATTTCAAAAAGAAAACTTGACCTCACAACGGGAATTTATTCTCGGGCATGGTCTACTTTATGACCATGCAAAGGCTTGTGTTTACTTTGCAACACAACCCGTGCTTCCTTTATACAAATTAATGTACGTGTCAGTGCATTTATTTGTCAAAATAAGAGAAATCTTATTTTTATTGGTAAAAAGTTGTCTTCACAATGAATCAGTGTTTTCAGTAATCACAAAAAGATTTTCAAAGACAATTCGACCACTCAAACAATGACAACAACTCTTTAAATAGAAAACGGGTCATTATTTGAGGGGGAGAATGCGTCATCAAATAATCTTTTAAAACGGTCTTTCAAAATAAGTCACGGAATAAACTGATAAAGTTTTTGATAATGTCAGATAACAATTTAAAGAGGAGTTAATTTATATTAACTATTAGAGCTTTAGATGTCATTTTTTAAAAAACTTTATGGACTTATTTGCAATTTGAGACTTAGTGAATTCAGGCTTTAAACTGCATTCGATCAATATTGCTAACACTTCATAGTATTAAAAGACTTAGGAATGTTTCGAAATAATCACATAGTTTTAAAAGCCTTGAAGTTGATTCTCAAGGGATAGTTTTAAGTTTAGTAATTCTTTGAACACGATCTCAAGTATAGGTGCGTACAAGGTTTTGCTGATTCCGAGGTATCGAAACCATCAAGGGGGAAGGAGTAGATTCAATAGAAGGTACAACAACTACACGTGATATAGCCCATAGCCTTCTTTCATTTTCGGCTATTCCGGGAAGACGAATGTCATAACCGCAGAGAAAATCAGTGTTCTAACATGTTACTTTCGGGTGCACTATTTCAACTACATGGAGGAAGAGATATCTTATGATTTTAAATATGCATCATTTAAGATACTAGGGGGAAGTGTTGTAAGAAGATTTATTCTAAGCGTGAGAAGATTGGTTACTCATTCAATAAATGCTTCCTAAACGGTTAATCACTAAGCTTATTTTAAAAGGAAGTAGAATTAGTTGACAAAAGAGGTACACATAGGTTTGATAAGTATGATGATTCCTTAAGTTAGTCAGTATTCTGCAGAAAGAAATGAGTGCATTTAGGACTTAGTTGACTTAGGTGTTATCATTTCGACTACTTAAGAAGGAATAATTGTGACATCCGGGACTTAGTTGACTTTGGTGTTACAATTTATATCATCACTATTGTGTAAGGATAAATATGGACATCCGGGACTTAATTGACTTTGGTGTTACTGTTTTGAATTAGTTGTGTACTTCGGATATTTGGGCTTTATACATCAAGACTGCTTGATGCGGCTTGCACATCTGCTTTGAATTTACTCAAGAAAGGATTGCTGGTTCGGGGGGATGCTAAGACAACTTCCAAAAGGAGATTATCGAGACAGACTACAGATTGCTGACATGGACAGAATGACTTTGTCATTTTTGGTTTGAACATTTTTAGGTCCTGTCTCATACATAATCTTGTGAATATATAAATGAATAGTGTAGACTAATATTAGGCAAATATCGTGTTTGAGTACGAATTTTCAAGAATTTCTTAGTAAATTCAAAAAAATTCAAATTAACGTACTCAAACTCCATATAATTTCCTCATAATTTGAGGGGGAGCATTAAAATGTTCCAATAATAGGCTTGATATATAATTAGAACATTTTTCTCCCCGAAAGCATTATAGTTGAATCAATTGATATCCAAAATATCAAATGATTTGACATTTTTGATAAGGGTAGAAATGTGATTAAAATATATATAACTTGTATAATGTGATCTTTAAGACTCAAGTGTGAACTCTTGTCCTCGTATGTGCTAAACATTTTTGGTTATCGATGCACATATGCAGGGGGAGCATTTCTAAATAGTACAACCATCGAGGTACTAAATGTTTTGATTCATATCAAAGTACCTTGATCGATGTTTTCAAATGGTTTTTAGGCTGTGAACAATACCAAACGACCGACCATGTATTTAATTACTTGGAGTTATAAGGTGGTTAGGTTTAGGTGTTCGTTCCCATAATCCAACCAGAACTGGAGGGATCTACCCAGAGACATTTGATTAGTTAGAATAAAAGTCCTTAGGTATGAGAAAAAGTGAGAAAAGGGAAAAGTGCCAACTGAGATGGAGCTAGTACTGGAACAAACCCAATAATGTACTAGTCATGAAGTCTCGGTAAGCACTGAAGGGGTTGAAGAATTAAAAAGAAAAGTTAAGATAAAGGGTGAAAAGAAAGAAGACCTCCTTACACTTAGGCAGAAACCAGGTCAATACATAAACTGTCAGAAACACTAAGCTGTTGTCTGGTATTGAAGACCATCGTCATGGAACCAGTGACGCAATGCACAACCCTTCCCAGCCACTCAAGGTCTCTCAAAAGATTCTTGTTTCATTTCTCATGGAGATTAAACACATTTCTATCGACTTTCTCACTTCGAGTTAGTTGATATTGAAAAGGTGGTAGTCTGCTCCAGCCTCCGAATACTAAAAACTAAAGTGCACTATCGAGTCTAGAGCCATAAAAGAGATCATCCATAAATCTCATTAGGATACTTATCCAAAATATGCTTGTTAATTTACACAATGTGAAAACAAGAAATATATCAAGAGTCCTACGCATTATCCTTGTGATTTTGCCAGAACATCAGAGTGATACCTAAAAAGTACTCACAATGACGATGGAAATCCTTCCATAGCCAACATCAAACAAGCTTTGCGGTAGGTGACTTGTGAGATCCTATATGGATCGAACTTGTGACCCTGGATATCGATTCGGTCCAGCTTATAAATTAACGGATGAATTTTGAAAAAGATAAAACTGTTGGTGTGTTATATAAACCGTTTGCATTTTAACACACCGACTGATTTTCCTAAATCAATTTTCAATCTTATGTCCATGGGAAGCCTCACAAGGGTATCCGGACATAGGAAATTTGAACATAAATTGACGGCTTAATCAGGAAGATAGTAACTTACCGGTACACTCTTGCCGTGTTGTCTACTTTGAGACGCTCCGGTAATGAGAACGACTAGTACAGCTACGAAACCCTGTCAAGGAGATTCTTTGGAATTCTACCTGAACACAGGCAGTATTTATACTGATCAACGGGGAACCATGGTTATTGCAATCGTATTCGATGAAGTGACAAAGCCACTTTCGTCCATACATGTTGATTATCACTAACCCTTTCATGCAGGTAATCCCGATGGTCGCAGCTATTGGATCAAGACAAGTCAAGATTCATAGCCACGTGCTCATACTCGATCGACATACATATAGACATCATGAAATCTCAAGTACATGTTTCAAGACTTTCGCCACTCTGATACCGCACATCCTTCTTGAAGCGACGAAGTGTTAAAGTTAAAGAACTTCAAGAAAGATGTTTTATTCAAGCTTTCAATCTCAAGAAAAGTATGAGCATGTTGATCCAAAAGTCACAAATGCATAAGACGGCGATAATATCTCAAGATGATGATAAGAGATTATGCTTGGGTGATGGTCTCAAAGAAGTTTAAGTTCACATACAAGTCAAGCTTAACGGAACAAGCTTAAGCCTAAAGTTAAAGATCATTACATCATGTTCACAAGATAATGTCAAGAAAACAAGTCTGCAAGCACAAGACTGAAGACAAAACATAGTATGCTAGGTTTAAGTTTTTGTAAAATGGAGTAACCTCTCTTAGGAGGAGATTGTTAGGAATACGAAAGTATCGGTCACTACCATAAATATCGTTAGATAGCTCGTTAAGTGATATTTGGAAACTAAATAGGCTAGATAAGCAAAAGCCTATAGAAAGCCCATGGACCTAAGCTATAGCCGGCCATATTTAGGTATAAATACCCTCTCCATACATGGAGAGGGTGTTGGTTGTTTCATTTTCTCACATAATCTAATATCACTCTCTTTCACTTTCTCTTACTAGAATCTTCCTTCCAACCTTTCTCTCTCTAGTTCTTTGTGTGTTTGTTTAAGGATTACTAAGATTATACAGTTTCGAACTTTTGTCAATGGATTTACAAAGAGTGCATACCCACAAAAAATGAGGTGCATACCCTTACCAAACTAACTATTGTTTAGCTCTTTAAAAGTTAGATTATAATGAAAAACTCTTCGCCGGAAAGTACAGATGGTTGTTGTTGTCTTTACGAAGAAGAAGGCAAATAACATTAATAATAGATCAGGCCCAATAAAGATGTAAATATAATAACATGTGACATCTACTTATCAGTTCTCATGGGCTCAGCCCACTAATTGTTAACCTTTTTAAGTTTTAATGAGTACAACTTTTTATTATTAGTTCACAAAATGTGCTATGTTGTTTAGGATTTCAGAATCAGTATATTAATTTCAGTTTATTTCCACATAAGTTTGTACTCCTATTTCTCATAATCATATCATAAATATATGAGATTCTTATGTAAAAGCTAGTTTGAAATGTGTTATGCTTTGTTGTTTAAAAGTTAAAATTTAGAATATGAATATGTTTACTATTATTTTAGTACCCATTTAAAGCTGTTCATCATTTTCATCCAAATCGATTAACCCAAATCCAAAACAAATTTCCAATACATAACTCGGATAACCTGATTTTGAAAAAGCCTATTAAATTTTTATGTTTTGGGTCTTTTTTTTAAAATCGCGCCAAACCTGAATAAGAAGAAACCCGGCCCGCTTTGTTTAAAAAAATTCTACAAAAATAGTGCATACCCTCTTTCGAATCTCTAGATCCGCCACTGTTCACACTTTAGCATCTTTCTTAATATTACATAAGATCCAAATGATACTTGTCATTCTCATGTATTACATATACATATGCATTTCTTGTTTTCTTGTCAACTCCACGTTGAACTCATAATTAAATTTTATATCAATATATCCTTTATTTCATTAAACTCTTTCACATATATAAACATCATTCTTTATCATTCATTCATTTGGTTTACCTTAAGGTACACTTGTTTATCCATTTTTACTTATTATACATCTCTTTCATATATCAACGAGATTGCATTCATTCTTTATCACTCATATACGTCTCGTACTTAATCACATCATACCATCACATTATACTTTATTATGTTTTCTACATTATATGACTTATAATACTTCAACCCTTTATTGGTAATTTATATAAGCGCTTACTCTCAATACAATAATTCTTCATTAAGAAACTTTTTTATAATTCAAACATCTTCACATTATCTAGCTCATACTACATACTTTCGTCATTACTTATTAAAATGTAATCCTATGCATTTATCTTAGCTTAAGCATTTCTTAAACTCATACCATCATACACATCTTACATCACTTACATATTTAAATAACCTATCATAGACTTTACATTACATATACATATACTTCTATGTAGTATTTTGGATATCATAACACAAGCATGGATGATTGGGTTGGCTAATTATCTAGAGAGAGAAAGTGAGGTTTCTAGTGAGAGAAAAACCAAATGAAAGCTTTATGATAAAATGAACCACCAACCCCTTCCCATGGCTAGAAAGGGGTTTATATACATGTGTTTGTGAGCTCTATGGGCTTGGGTATGGGCTTAACACTTGGGTAAAAGACCCGGCCCAATACCGAAAGTCATACGCTTACTTTCTAACTACGAGCTTTGCTATACTAAACAATACACGGGGGTGACCGAGTCTTTTTCATAATCCTAACAATCTCCCCCTAAGGGAGGTCACCCCATAAAATACAATTTGAATAATAGCATTCTAGTTCTTCGACCTTCTGTC
>BQNB010061773.1:0-10467 GCA_026074375.1 Tanacetum coccineum
GCATACCTACTGCATGTTTGTAAATTTGAGTTTTTCCTGATTAACCGAGCATTAAGTTCTTTTTCAGCATCAGTTTTATTGAATACCAAGTTAGGCTTTATAACCAAAAAGAGTCCTTTTGTTACCTTAGAGTAAATGGGTTGATAAATACATCATCATACAGAAGTCTTAATTTCTTGTTCTTAAGGAAGTTTCAGTTAAATACTTTGATGCTGAGAGATTTGTGCGTGTTCTTAGCAGGTCAATCATCTGCCTGTAAATATCTTACCTGTTGGGTACAGCGGCCAGAGTCATGGTCAAAGCTCATACTCGTCTGATGATTTGCCTAAAACTGTGGTGATGACCCTAAATCAGGGGTCAGCAGTTAAGAGCATGGATTTTCATCCAGTACAGCAAATACTGCTTCTTGGTAGGTTAACACTTGATTTAACTCCACTTTATACGTGGTTTCTGCTTTTAGGACTTTCAATTAAACATTTTTTACTCACCATTTTTCCATTCTTTGGCTATTTACAGTTGGAACAATTACCGGGGATGTCATGATTTGGGAACTAGGTAACAGAGAGAAGCTTGTTCAGAAAAATTTCAAGGTTTGGGATCTTGGTCTGCACACACCGCCTTTACAGGTTTGCACTCTAAGTCTAACTAATTTCGAGGTTGCAATAAGAACCATATTTATCTTCATATCTATATAGTGTATTATATTTGTTTACACCTCTTTTTATTCTAAAGTATATTTTGGTTACACCTTGACCATTGACTCCTCTGGTGTACACTTTTGTATTTGTGCTAGGCCTCTATGAGCAGTGACTATACTGCATCAGTTAATCGTGTAACCTGGAGCCCTGATGGAACCCTCTTTGGTACGTTGACTGATATCTTTCATTTAATACGATCCAAATGAGAAAATTTGTTCCTAAATGTGGCAAATAAAAAAAGTTAGAAAACTGATCATGAACTGCAATACAGGGGTTGCATTTTCAAAGCACATTGTACAAATATACTCTTACCATGGTGGTGATGATCTTCGAAATCATTTGGAGGTTAATCTCTTGCCATTTCTATCTTTTAATCGTTTGCCATTACAGTATTATATATTAATTGCAGACAGTTTATAAGCAGCATCTTTTACTTGTTTGTTTTACAGCTTGACGCTCATATTGGCAGCGTCAATGATCTCGCCTTTTCTTACCCAAACAAACAACTGTGCATTGTGACTTGTGGAGAAGACAGGTTAATTAAGGTCTGGGATGCAGTAACAGGGACAAAACAGTTTACATTCGAGGGTCATGAAGCACCTGTGTATTCTGTATGCCCACATTTCAAAGAAAACATTCAGGTATACCTATTCCTTTTAATTTTTTTTCTTTTTTTTTTCAAAAGATAGACTTTATCAAGATCTAACAGCTACATCTTTCATTAATTATCCTGGGAGTAATCACTAATATTTTTATTATTCTACTAGTTTATCTTCTCTACGGCAACTGATGGGAAGATAAAAGCGTGGTTGTATGACAATGTGGGTTCAAGAGTAGATTATGATGCACCAGGTCATTCATCAACCACCATGGCATATAATGCAGATGGAACAAGGTTTGTAAACTTTCAACTAAGTTTGTGCCTTGCCTTTATTGTATATACCTTATATGTGTCTGATGTTAATTAGCATATCTTTTTTCGTTGGTGTACACCTAATAGGTTATTCTCGTGCGGTACAAATAAAGAAGGAGAATCACACATTGTGGAATGGAATGAAAGTGAAGGAGCTGTCAAACGTGCATATAACGGACTCGGGAAGCGATCTCATACCGTTTTGCAGTTTGATACAACCAAAAATCGTTTTCTTGCTGCGGGTGACGAGTTTGTGATTAAAATTTGGGATATGGATAACACCAGTTTATTGACAACCATTGATGCAGAGGGTGGTTTATCGGTACTTATAGAATACTTTGTTTCAGATATTATCTTTCTGATACACGTGACTTTATGCTAAGCAATAATGTTGGTTTTTACAATCTTCGCAGGTTGCCCCTTGCATTCGATTTAACAAGGAAGGGATTCTCATGGCTGTATCAACAAAAGACAATGGCATCAAGATTTTGGCTAATCCTGACGGGATTAGGCTATTAAGAACCATGGAGAATAGTCGTTCATTTGACCCCTCTAGAGTTGCATCTGCATCTGCAGCTGTTGTGAAGGTAAATAGTTTGTTATCCTCTTTTTATAGCTCATACTTAGCTTCGTACTTACCGAATGCTCTGCTCTCTCCTATGTACAGTCATCAGCAATGAGCACATTTGGTGCTGCTAATCCATCTGCTGGACCAAGCATTATGGACAGAGCTACACCAATACCCGCAATGGTTGCAATGGTGAGATATTTGTGTTTGAGAGCCGTGATTCTAATGCTGATTTCTTAATCATGATGCTAACCTTTTAGAACGGGCTGTACTTGCAGAATGGTGACAATCGAAGTTTGGTTGATGTTAAGCCCAGAATTGGAGACGAGTCCATGGATAAGTCAAGAATTTGGAAACTAACAGAAATCACAGAACCATCACAGTGCCGCTCTATAAGGCTTCCAGATACAACATCTTCTGCCATGCGGGTATTTCACTATTTTCATTCACAACTACATCTCTACCTTGGTTTGTACATCTTCTAAAAGACGTATTATCCTTAATGATTTTAATTATCTTTACAGGTTTCAAGGTTGATTTACACAAATTCAGGACTCGCCATATTGGCTCTAGCAGCCAATGCTGTCCATAAACTATGGAAATGGCCACGAAATGACCGGAATTCAACTGGAAAGGTATATTTATTTCTATTTTTATATATTTACGCACTGTTTGGTATGATGTAATGAAAATTGGAATGGAATCGGTTATTACGATTGAATGGAAAAATCTTGTTTGTTTACAATTATACAATGTAATGCTTCATTACAATGAATGACTCATTACATCAAAAACTACCCTTTTCATTCCATAGGGGCCACCTTCCTTTTTTTCATTACGTCCGTAATGTAATCAAAATTACATAAAAGTCCACTATTAACTAACCACATTAAATACACTTCCTATTAAATATTAACTATGGACATTTTAGTCTTTTTCTTATCGATTGCATTACGTCCTATCATACCAACCAAACATTATTAATAAGGGTAATGAATTATTACATTACATCATTTATTCCATTACGTCGCTTATTCTATTCATTAATATTTCATTACATCCTACCAAACGAACCCTTATATCTTTAAATGTAAACAGTCAAACCCACTTCAGATTTTAACCAAAATTTACAACCTCCTTTAGGCTACCGCTAATGTTGTGCCTCAGTTATGGCAACCAGCAAGTGGTATCTTGATGACCAATGTTATTAGCGAGACAAACCCTGAAGAGGCTGTTCCTTGCTTTGCGCTGTCGAAGAATGACTCATATGTTATGTCTGCATCAGGCGGGAAGATCTCTCTATTTAATATGATGACATTTAAGGTGACGCAGTTATTCTATTTACTTTATATTTATATTTCTTTCTTTATACATGTACTTTATACTTTCTTTTTATATGCAGACTATGACGACATTCATGCCCCCTCCACCTGCTGCAACCTTTTTGGCTTTCCATCCACAAGACAATAACATTATTGCCATAGGCATGGAAGACTCTTCTATCCAGATTTATAATGTCCGCATCGACGAGGTTGTTCATAGTTTCTTATTAAAAGCTAAATTTAGAGTTAAATATCTTGACAAATAAAGTAATGCTTATTAATTTTGTG
This sequence comes from Tanacetum coccineum, assembly GCA_026074375.1. NCBI lineage: Eukaryota > Viridiplantae > Streptophyta > Magnoliopsida > Asterales > Asteraceae > Tanacetum > Tanacetum coccineum. Next base: position 3,790 of record BQNB010061773.1, read on the forward strand.
AATTAGGTCAAAACCAAGCTTAAAGGCCACACTAAACGGATAACGGGTTTGGCCTTCTCTAATGTGCTTAACGTGCTAGTATCATCTGGTGCTGATTCGCAGGTGAGAAAAACTGCATTTTTTTTCAGTTTTCAAATATTTAAGGTTTGCAGAATGCATGAACGATTTTTACTTTTTTAATTTAATATATTTATCTATGTGCAGTTGTGCGTTTGGAGCACAGAAGGATGGGAGAAACAAACAACTAAAAGCCTACAAATTCCACCAGGACGTGTTGCTGCTCCTGTAGTCGATACCCGTGTACAGTTCCATAATGATCAGACTCAGTTGCTAGTAGTACATGAAACTCAGCTAGCAATATATGAAGCACCTAAACTTGAACGTGTGAAACAGGTCAGTTTCATGGGTGGGTCGAGTAGTTGGCCTAACACAAATCATGTTTTTTTATTTCTTGAATCAACTGATCAGATTAACTCACTCATTATTGACATATTATTACCTATATTGCAACAGTGGGTCCCTCCTGAGACAAGTGGTTTGATCACACATGCTACATATTCATGTGACAGCCAATCAATTTACGCAAGTTTTGAGGACGGGAGTGTCGGCATTCTTACTGCGTTAACACTCAGATTAAGATGCCGAATCACTTCCAGCTCATACTTGCCATCCAATCCAAAGTGAGTATTTCAGTTCCTCAAAGTTTCATCAAACATCTTTTCTTCATTTGTATCTAAAACCATGCGTTTTTTTGCAGTTCAAGGGTGTATCCACTTGTGATTGCTGCACATCCAACGGAAGCCAATCAATTTGCATTAGGACTGACTGATGGTGGGGTGGTTGTACTGGAGCCACAAGAATCCGAAGGGAAATGGGGCACCTCACCACCTGCTGAAAACGGTGCTGGACCAAGTAGTATAACCGCGGGTGCAACAAGTACAACTGATCAAGCACAAAGGTAACTTATATAATAAGACTTAGATACAGCGATGTAGGACAGTGATACCTGAAATGTAGTGCTATAGACCTTTAGAATCAGGTAGAGATAATGTAAAGCGAATCTTTAAAGATATGTCGTGAACAAGGTTCTGGTAATTTTCGTTTCTGTAGCGAGCTTAGCAGCCCATACAAAGTTTTTATGACATTGTGTCGATATCAACTCCTTTTAAGTTGTATTAATGGAAGGTGTCATTATTATTACCATGGCTTGATTCCTTTTTTGTGGGGTTTTGTTTGGTATCGAAAGATACCGCTATTGATGCACATGTTGTGCATGTTATATTGCCTTTTTGGTTACGTCATGCATACCTGGAAAGTAAATGTAAAAAGGTTTAAGCTTTGTTAATGGTAAGCGTTTGTCGGATTCTAATGTATATGATGGACTTGGAATTGATTGCTCAAATATCAGAGTGAGTTTTGCACGGTGTCATCTGTTTAGAGAGTTGCAACGGCTAAGATAGCTGTGTTGGACAACCATCATTTTTTAATAACAGTTGCTGTGAAGCTGTGTTGGACAACCATCATTTTCCCTACAGGGACGATACTTGCACCAAAGGTTTCCCACAAGGACGATCTTTGCACTTTCGTAACGTTTGGGACGAAACATGCAATTTGGCCAAACTTTAAGGACGATTTATGCAATTTACTCTGGATTTAATTAGTTGTTAGCAGGATAAGAGTCACTCACCAGCAGTAGTAGTTGTTGCAGTGTTCTTTCTTGCAGCAGTTCTTCTTGCAGCTCTTTCAGAAGCACTAATCCTGCGCATCTTGCATGGATACTTGTATGCAATACGCGCCGCTTGTCCAGCTTTTGGTAGACAGAGAGTGAAAACAAGTTAAAAAAAGGTTGTATAGTGAACATGATGACAAATGTATGTAATTAATCCAATGGTACAAGAGTGGGATATTATAAAACGTTACCAACTGTTGATGGTATCTCCAGAATCTCGAGCCCGGGTGGTAAAGTTCCTGTTAGATTATAATTTTTGGAAAAAATACATGTCAATGTTAACAAGAGGGTATACAGCAAATTAAAAGCATGGACTTTGAGTGGTGAGAATATGAAAATGAGCAGATATACAAAAAGACTGAACAAGAAAGAAAGTAGCTAGCTATTTGAGAATGTATGTGTGGTGCTGGTTACAATGGATTGGGATTCCTTTAATTAGCCGGCCGAGTATTGGTACAACACTTGTTACCGCACTGCGATTATTGTATAAGATTTAGTCCATTTCAAGACGTTACTTGACTAGCTAGTACAATATGAAGGCAGAAGGCATTGTTGATTGAATTACTAGTTCAATTTGTAACACCCCCGTAAGATCACAACGCAGCGGAACAACACTTTGGGGTGCTACTTCATAGTTTATACACACAAGTTACAGAAAACGACCTCAAAAGAGACGTTTAATAAAATGTCACATTCGATTTAAATAAATCAGAGTAAATTCAGGTCCCAATAATTTTAATAAGAATTGCAAGCGTTCAAACATGACTCATTTGTATAATTAAAGAAAACAATATCGTTATAGAAGAAAATCAATTCCATAAAAAGTTTTGATATTCACGGGGGCGAGCTTGCTAGCTCCTCCCCATTAAATAACTCCGTTGACCCAAACGAAAGCCTGTGTTAATTATTATCTAATCCAATAGGTTTTATATATATGGAAAAATAGGGCCACTTAATCTGAAATATTGTCTCAAACTCCATTTTGAAAATCTGGGCACAGATTTAATGATTAGTTTGGGAGCCGTTCTATCGAACTCATTCATACCAGAATAGTTACTGATTTATCCAAAGAACCACATGGTCTCATAGTTTTATAAAAAAAACCCCTTCACCCATGTAGAAAACCCAGTAAGACCCCAAGTCAGAATAAAAATAGTTATAACCTAACTATCTGCATTACAAATTAAATGGGTACACACTATAGTATGTTTCCACGGTTTTAGTATATCTCGACCATCCGTAAGAGTTGCGTGTCCATCCAACTCTGCCACTGAACCTAACATATTAGCATATTCATTAATGCAAAGATACAGTAGGATTTAAGCCAAAATTTCCCATTGAAATACCAACTTTACTCGAAAGTTCCAAAAAAAAAAAATAGGTCGAAAGAAACCATAAAATAGTGCAACACTAAAGAATTACTATTAATAAAATAGATGCCGATGATCCCAAAGATACGCGTAAGAATTTGAGAGGAAAATAGCTCATATATGTACGAGTATCCATATATAATACCAATATTGACGTTCGAGAGAGAAAATAAGGAAGTAGAAAGTACGCGATAGTCGGAGTAAGCAACGTATATATATAATCGACCGATATAAAGCAAATAATATGACGTCATAAGATAGACGTATGAGAGCAAAATAATAACCAATCATTATATATTCATTATTAATGTAATAGCAATAAAGATGCAAAAGAAAGCATATAAGTTTACCCTGGGAGCACACATGCGCGCGGAGATATCCGGACAATGGTGAAAGACTCTTAATTTTTTTTGAAAAACGGTTATAGTCTAGGTTTTTGTGAAAAGCGACCTAGTTTTCGCTATAATGACGCTCTGATAACCAATCTGATAACACCCCCAATAATCAACAACAACGCAGCGGAATACCACTTGGGTGCTACTTCAATAGCATACAGTACAAGGTTACAGAAACTACTCTAAGTGAGACGATTATAAAAAGTCAACGCAATCAATAATTTTTATAAAATAACATATTTACAACAGTCCCACTTGGTAATGTATTAGAAAACATAGTCAAAAACGTTTTATTTTAATGGTACTTAAAATTGTAAAGCCTTCAAAAATATATTTGTATCCGCGCGACTCAAATGCTCCCAATGCTCAGCTAGCAAAATAATAACCTGAGAAAATAGATGCAAAATCGTCAACAATAATGTTAATGAATTCATAGGTTTAAGTAAAAGCAGTTGTGAAATAATTCAAGTAATATTTCAGTAAGAAAAGTTATAGCGTACAACAAAACATTTCAAAGCAATTATTTTTCCGAAATCCAAGTATGTGATTCAAATAATTTCAGAAATGTTCAATAGTGTACCACAAGATCCTATAATGTAGACAAGAGAATCAGATTCACCAAGTCTAAATATAAAACAAGTATTATTGCACTAAGCTCATGACACCGAACCTTAACACGTAATATAATCAAATCAGTAATCGTAATATCTGCCCCAAACAGGAAAAGGGATCCTGCCAAAACATCCTACGTATTATTCAAATGTTAAGTGCGCCACATGGTTATCTAAAAACCATATCCCGGGCGGGAATTGTCAGTCCCGATAGATCTATCCACAACACTCGCGTTTACTCAGTCGGTATTTAACGGTTCATGATAAAAGGGGACTTAATGGCAAAGGGTACTTAGGCAATAATATGATCTGGAATAGCATACAATTGAAAACACTTTATGTACCAATGGTAAAACAAAGTAATGTGTTCAAAATCCTCAATTTTTCAAATAATAAGAATTCAGTGATCTCAAAGCAACTGTAGTAAGCAAATCAAGCTTTATTAAATTCTGAGAAAAAACAACCATGAATTAACAGAAGGGGTCATCTAGTAAGCATGTAAAAGAATTTAGTAAAATTAGTCGATGTACGACTCAAGTAGTAGAATTTAATAAGTATGCTTGTAAAACGAACATGTATTCTCACCCAGAAAACAGTTTATAAAAACCATAAAAGAATCAAAGGTGAGGGGCTATGCAACTCACCGAGAATATAAGATGTGAATCAAGATAATCCAAAACCAAGGATAGAAACAACGCCCTACATCACCGCGGAACCTATTAATAAAAAATCATATGCGATTGATACACTAAGCTCATAAAAATACGAAACTCAATGAGACATATATATAATTGTGCATAGAAAAAAGGGGGGTGGGGGGGGGGGGGGGATGGGGGAGCGTTGGGGGGGGGAAGGTGGCGGGGGGGCAAGGGTGCTAGATCACTTGGAGATGTGGTGGGGTCGATTTGGAGTGATGACATTGGGCATCTGATAGGGTTTTATTATGTGAGGGGGGGGGGGGGGGATTGTGGAGCTATACGAATCGACTTACTTAATGGAAACCGACTAAAATGGTCCGACTAGTCGATTTTTCCCTCCATCTATAAGCATCCCTTGATACAACACACACATTTGACTAGGGGGCCGGGGGGGGGTGGGGGGGGGGGGGGGGTAACTACCATAGTTCACCCATAAACCATAGCCTAAGTAATCTTATTATGAAAGACACATCAATGACACTTGTTCTAAAACAGGGTCTGCTGGACTTTGCAAAAGTTTGGCACTATCTGACCTATCTAAACCTTACAGAAAATTCTGGAAAAATTCAGGGAAGTCATACATATTATGAAGATGCTACAGTTTAAATTTCGTCGAAAAATATTAAGTTTTGATCCGCCTGCTCACTGCATCTTTACAATCTAAATTCTGGACAGCAAACACAGTTTTGACACTTAATCTTGTACAAAGGGTTTGACTCACTTTTACATTCTGGAAATCGACGAGGCCTAGCTCGTTGGAAAGTAGACTCGAAGTAGATAGTCATAGGGTCCTGCAAATCTAGAAAAGCTATTGGCATGACCAAGTTACACTTCGCGCAATATGGACCAAAATTCTGCGCAAAAACAGTGTGTGCAGAATTTTGCCGCTTTAGTTTTCAAACTTCAAAATGCCATATCTTTTTCGTTTTTAAGAGCTAGACGCTCTACCTTATATCGAAACGATCCTTAGGGCGAACACTATCAATCTAAAAATTAAAATATCAGTTTACACAATACTCATCTTACCAAATTCAAGCCTAAACTTTCTGGTCTAATTGAGGGTTATAAAACCCTATCAAAACTTTAAACTTTCGCATCAAACATGCTTCCATTATTCTCAAACTAACCTAATACATCTATTAGCTCACTAATCTCGCCAACAACATAAGGATCATAACTTCTAATTTATTTCATGGATTCTCAAACATAAAGATAACTACATGCAATATGTATAAAAATTAAATCAAGCAAGAAGGTAAACAAGATGCTCACAATGCTAAATAAAGAGAAGGAAAACCAACACTATCAAACCCTTGTGGGTTTGATAATCTGCCGAACACCACAAGGACCCAAGAAAACCCAAAACTCTTGATTTGTTTCACCAAACTTGTTAAAAACACTTGTAATCAACTCCTTGTTACTCCAATTACCCTTAATTAGATCAAAAACCCTTGAAATCAAAAATCAATAAAAATCAAGAACTTGAGGAACATGATGCATGGTTGATTTTATCTAAAAAGGATGATGAGGGTTTAGTTTAGGGATGATTTGGGAGTGATTGGAAGTGATTCATGAATTTTGAGTGATGATTTTGGTGGTCTTGGGGGAGGGTTCGACGAACAGAAGAGAGGGAGAGGCAGGACCGATTTTTTTTAATATGATACTGTGTGTGTTGTGTTTCGGCTTATGTATAAAAGAAAAGAAAAGAATGGGTTTGGGCTTGGGTTTATAACAAGAAAGAAAGAAAACAAATTGTAAGTGTGGGCTTGGTGTGTGTTGGGCTTGGGTTGTATAAAGAAAAATATTAAGGAGTGTTTGGTTTTTGGTTTTGTTGGAGGAAATACAAATATAAGGGTGTGTTTGGTTTAGGATTTA